>CAUYQV010054847.1:0-60736 GCA_963574575.1 Galagoides demidoff
GCGGGCACCTGTGGTCCCAGCTACTTGGGAGGCTGAGGCAGGAGACTCGCTTGAGCCCAGGAGTTGGAGGTTGCTGTGAGCTGTGATGCCATGGCCCTCTACCCAGGGGGACAGCTTGAGGCTCCGTCTCAAAAAAAAAAAAAAAAAAGACTTCATGGAAATAAACTCATTTTTAAAAAGACATTTATTGTATTCTTGCTCCATTCAACTTTACCTTTTGTTTCTTTATCTGCACATTCTTTTTAATTAAATCATAGCTGTGTACATTAATGCAATTATGGGGTACAATGTGCTGGTTTTATATACAATTTGAAATACTTTCATCAAACTGGTTAGCATAGCCTTCACCGCATTTCTTAGTTATTATGTTAAGATATTTATATTTAACCCTTAGTACATTTAACATGTACCCTTGTAAAATGCACTGTAGGTGTGGTCCCACCAATTGCCTTCCCTCCACCCATCCTTCCCTCCTCCCCTCCCTCCCCTCTTTCCCCTTCATCTTAGGGGAAAGATATAGATATAGTTGGGTTATATCTTTCATATGGAAGTGTGGGTACTTATAAATTAATTTCATAGTAGGGCTGAGTACATTGGATACTTTTTCTTCCATTCTTGAGATACATTGCTAAGAAGAACAGGTTCTAGTTCCATCCTTGTAAACATGAAAGAGGTAAAGTCTCCATCTTTTTTTAAGGCTGCATAATATTCCATGGTGTACATATACCACAATTTATTAATCCATTCATGGGTCGATGGGCACTTGGGCTTCTTTCATGACTCAGCAATTATGAATTGGGCTACAATAAACATTCTGGTGCAAAAATCTTTTTACAAAGTGATTTTTGTTTCTCTGGATATATACCCAGTAGAGGAATAGAAGGATCGAATGGCAGATCTATTTTTAGATCCCTAAGTGATCTCCAGACAAACGTCTTTCCAAAAGGGACATATTAATTTGCATTCCCACCAGCAGTATCTGCACATTTTGGGACTGTGCTGGTTTGTTGACCTTTTTTCCCACTTTAACTTCTAGTTGAAAAAAATACTTGTACTCAAACATTACAAAATTTGAGGTAGTCATGATAGCATTATTTTCTTAAATTCTCATCACTGTGTATGACATGCCACGAGCCCCCTGCACTACCTTAATTAAATAGATTTCAAGTTACCTTCTGACTTACTTGTCAGGGATTTTGGGGAGTCAAGGATCATCCACATTGGGATGAAAGAACAGGACACATGGCAATTTCTTAACAGCAATGACATTAATTTCTTTTCCTCATTGGGAATTGTGAAATTAAGTTTGGGAGAGATGAACAGTTGTTTTAAATCTTCCATCTTCTCTTTCACTCTTTTCCCCCGACACCACCTAGTCTAGGTATTCCGTCACTGCCTAAATGACCTCTGACAAAGACAAAAATAAAAAGAGCAAACACCAGGCTGGCCCCATCAAAATGTCTAGAAAGACAAGTCTGGCCAAGGATGGGCTCTGGGCAGGTGGTAAGACTGGAAAGCTGGAATACTATTCAACTGTTTCGCATCATAGATGGGAAACAAGATTCAGGGGCTAACATGATTTGCTGAAGACCATCGTCTTATACAGGGAACTGCATTCCATACTTTCTGACTCCCAAACCAAGTACCTTTCTATTCCACCACTGAACTGATACTCGGGGGACCCAAGTTATAGTCGAGTCTGTAACAAATTAGTGTAATCTTTTTTTTATTGTGCTAAGATATGCATAACAGTTTACCATCTTAACTATTCTTATTTATTTATTTTTTTAATTAAATCATAGCTGTGTACATTAATGCAATCATGGAGTAAGATTAGCCCATATCACAAAAATCCCAAAACCAAAGATGCTGGCATGGATGTGGAGAAAAGAGAACACTTCTACACTGCTGGTGGGAATGCAAATTAATATATTCCTTTTGGAAAGACATCTGGAGAACACTTAGAGAACTAAAAATAGACCTGCCATTTGATCCTGCGATTCCTTTATTACGTATATATCCAGAAGACAAAAAATCACATTACAACAAAGATATTTGTATCAGAATATTTATTGCAGCCCAATTCATAATTGCCAGGTCATAGAAGAAGTCCAAATGCCCATCGATCCAAGAAAGGCTCAATAAATTGTGGTATATATATACCATGGAATATTATGCAGCCATAAAGAAAGATGGAGACTTTACCTCCTTCATGTTTACATGAATGGAGTTAGAAAATGTTCTTCTTAGCAAAGTATCTCAAGAATGGAAGAAAAAGTATCCAATGTACACAGCCCTATTATGAAATTTATAGCTTTCATATGAAAGCTATAACCTAATTATAGCCTAAGAATATGAGGAGGGGGACAGAAGGGAAGGGGAGTGGATGGGTAGAGGGAAGGTGATTGGAGGATCACCTCTATGGTTTATCTTAACTATTTTGAAGTATATAGTTTAGTGGCATTAAGTACATTCACATGATTGTGCACCCATCACTACTTTCCATCTCTAAATTATTCTCATCTTCCCAAATCAAAACTCTGTACTTACTAAATAATAACTCCCCGCTATGCTCCAGCCCCTGGCAACTGCCATTTACTTTCCATCTTAATGAATTTGACGACTCTAGTTACCACATATAAATGCAATCATATAGAATTTGTCCTCTTGCGTGTGGTGAATTTCACTCACCATCATCTCTTCAAGGCTCACTCATGTTATTGTATGTGTTACAATTTCCTTCTTTTTAGGGCTGTGTAATATTCCATGGTTAAGTAGATACATTTTGTTTTCTTCATTCACCTGTCAATGGACACTTGAGTTGCTCCTATCTCTTGGATGTTCTGAATAATGCTGGCCTAAATGTAGGTATACAGGTATCTGTTCAAGTTCATGCAGTATTTTATCAAGGAGTTGCTCCCTTCCCTGGAGTCACTGTTATCATATCTAAAATGATGGAGGTGGGGTGTGTATATTCTTGAGGACCCTGTTTTCTAATAGTACTATCATTTCTCCATGGACCACCCAGTATTTCACTTAGCTGGCTGCAGATAGCTACAAAACCAAATAGCTACAAACCCATCCCAAATTTAGACTGATACAAAACGAATAGCTTTACAGTTAAAGTCGAAGCTTGCAAGTTCCTTCTGGTCCTGGGAATTCCAGCTGTCTACACAAAACAGGACGTGTTAGAAGAGACTGGCAGTTTCCCATTTCTACTCTCTTTTCCTAGGGTTTCACCCTTTGGGAATTCCTCCCGTGCAAAGATGCTTCATTCAGCTTAGCCTGGCACCCGTGTGCTGAGCTCCTGGCAAGCACCAAGCTCTGTGCTTGGTATTTGCTGGCTTGATCTCAGCACGCCTAAAACTCTTTTTCTTTGGAAGAAGGATACTGAAATGGAATGGAACATTCTTTAAAGTATTAGATGTTACCAGGAATGCTTAAAAAGAATACATTGACACATTGCAAAATGAAAAAAAAAAAAAAGCCCACAAAAAACTAATACAAGTAAGCAGAAGAAACAAACAGCCTTCCCTCTCTGGGAATCCTTGTAAATATTTGTTTGCTTGCTATCGCTTCCATATTTTGCCAGGCTGTTCCATTCTTCTTTGCAGGCAGGATTTTAAATATCTACGAAGCCTGCTTGGTAAAGCAATTTGAGAGTCCCTTGTACATTTCAATCTGGTTAATGGCTTCCCGAGCCATTCCCTGGCTAAGGAAGTGCAGGAGAGCAAAGGCGGCCAGTGAACACCCCTCCGATTCCACGGTCTCTTATTGGAAAGCAAGCAGCCCAATTTGTTTGCCAAGAGCCTTCCCCCACCGCTCGAGAGTTCCCATCTAAAATGACTTTTTGCGTCCAAGTTACTGATTTCCCTGAAAATGGTGATATACAAGGGAAATGTAGGCATTTAACTCAAGTGCTCTTTTGTAGCGGTTTCACATTAGCCTTCTGAAAGACAAAGCAACCACAAAGCTACCAGACTGTGTTTTCTAGCAGAGAAGGAGGGAAGGAGGGAAAGAAAAGCAGCAGAAAACAAAAGGTCATCTTATTTGATTGTCTTAAAGGAACATTAAGTCTGTACTCTATGAACTGGGCTGCGTAAACAAAGGGTCATTCTAGGCAGACCTGCTGCTGTTTTTGAGGTGGGCACTCCCTGCCCCACAGCCTGGCATTCAAGTCCTGCCTGGATGTGACAGAGTCGGCTGTTGCTGCTGCACGCCCTGGAACGTCATACAAGTTTGTAACTTCCGACAGTCTGATTTGATAAAAATCCCAAACCCACAGCAGCCCATTATATGGGCAAACTATTCATTTTATATTCACCTCCTTGTCGTGTCAGTGCGGAGGTCATCTAAAGAGGAGTCCTAATTAATCAATCTGTCAGAGGCAATGAGGAGGAGCATGTTAATAGGACTTTTATTTCACCCAGGAAAGCGGTGACCTGACAGGGACCGGAAAATATGGCCCTGGTGTTGCTGTTTATTAGCAAT
The DNA here is from genome assembly GCA_963574575.1 of Galagoides demidoff. Classification (NCBI taxonomy): domain Eukaryota; kingdom Metazoa; phylum Chordata; class Mammalia; order Primates; family Galagidae; genus Galagoides; species Galagoides demidoff. The sequence goes on from CAUYQV010054847.1 coordinate 4,492, forward strand.
GCTGAGATCCGTGGTAATAGGAGCCGAGCAGTGTGTGGGTGATAAAGTGTGAAGTGTCAAGAAGCAGCAGCAACCAGAAATGAGACTGACAAGAGCCAGCTTGCTGGATATTGAGAGCTGGTAAATGGGCAGTCCCGTGCAAAGGGGCACGTGAAAGAGGCTGGCACGGCCCACAAGATGCAGGCTTGCTCAGCTGGGCAGGGGCAAGGGAGGAAAGGCAGAGTTAGTTCGGGTTTTATCCTTTGCTGGTAGCTCAAGGGTCGGCGGCAAAACGAGTCTCTACGTCATTCAACCAGTCCCACCCAAGAGGCTGGACTCCACAGCCCCTGCATGCTAGGTGCCTGGGAAGTGAAGACGCCCCAGACGCCACCAGACCACTCAGTGCTGCATTTACAATTTTAGGGAGCAGACCCCCTTCAGAAGGTGAGGACAGCGACAGACCTTCCAAAGAGAACATTCACATTTACACCAAAGACACAAAACTGGACGTATAACTTCAGGGGGTTCACAGAACTGAACCCCACACAGTGACATTTTCAGAGGGGAGCCCTGGCTTAAGATGAGAGAAATCCTTGTGTGTTTTCTTCACCTTCTTTCCACGGGAGACTTTTTCAGGGGTGAGAGTCTAATCACAAGGGCAATGTTTTCCTAAGACAGGTGGAGGTCCATCTCTGGGCGCGGGGCCTGGCTTCTGATTGTTCAGGCGGGTCCCACAGATTTCTACATGTTGTCATGCTGTGCACTAAAGGGTTACAGCTTTTCCACCTCTATTCTTAAAACAGCTACTAAGACTGCAATAAGTCCAATCCGACATCTAAGGAAATGGGCTTTTTAGAGAACTTTCTTTCACAAAAGTGAAAGGCAAACAGTTAATGTTTTTAATTTTAGAAGGTATTACTTGGCAATCCAGAGGAGAACACCCAAATATCTTAACCCCTTTGCTCTATGCATCTTTCTTAGCACTTACTGTAATTCTTTACTCTGGATTCTTGTTTTAGGAATCTGTTTATTTGCTTCTTTTCCTGTCTCCCCTATTAGATTTTAAGTTTACCACAGCAAGGACTGGGTCTATTTTATTCCTTAATATATAGTCACTGCCAAACTCAGTGCCTGGAACACAGTAGTTGCTCAATAAATGTTAACAGAATCAATGAATGAATACGTGTTCTTAAGCAGAGTTGGAAATTAACCAGAAGAGCACAAACTTGACAGTTCCGCTGTGTTTGTATACTGAAGGAGTTCAGAAGATGCCACCCCAAAATATGCCACTTTGGCATAAGGATTATTTTGAGCTAAAGGCAAATGAGAATCAATAGATGCCCCAAAAGTTCACTGATATCCCCCATTTCCCTTTGTGATAGACAGTGATGTAACTCTAAATGCCGCCTCTCCTGTACCTGTATGAAGAGAAAGACTCTCTCACCAGACACGAGAGCAGGCACTGAGACAGGTCTGCATAAACAGACCTTACTAAACTAACCCTTCTCTTCCTTTAGTTTCCCCCATAGATTTCCTAGGCACATTCCCACAATGTATCTGTCTTAGAAGGCCAAACACCTTCCCTTTGTCTAGTCCCTTCTCCACAATGTATTACCCTGTGTTAAAATAGTATATAAGTCCCCAAGTATAACCACTCATTTGGGTTTTCACTTTGTCTTTGTGGTGCCCCTGTACAAGTAAAATGAAAAGTATTAATACACCTGTATGCTTTTTTCCTGGCTGATCTATTGTCAGTTGAATTTAAAAACCCAGACATTTAACGTAAGAGAGTAGAAGAAAGGTTCCCCCCCCCCTTTCTTCCCCTATAACATGAATTCATTACCTCATTCCAAAATATTAATTGAGTCTCTATTACTGCCAGGCCTGGTTAGAACTGAAGATGTGGTTAACCAAAGAACCTTGGCCTTGGCCACATGGGGCTCTGCAGTCTCACTTCTTGTTTCAACCAAAATAAAGAATGAACACAGGATGGACATAAAGTTCATGTGCAATTTAAAATAGTGTGTGATTTAAGACTTTGTGGCCACCCTCCATAATGACGGAAGCAGTATTCATATTAACAGACATTATTTATAAGTTGTTCTTCTATTTCAGTCACTACACTAAGAAATTTACATACATTAACTCACTGATTCTCACAACTGTCTTATAAATTAAATGGCTATTATTGCTCCTATTTTATAAATGAAGATCTGAGCTTGGAAAAGAAGGAGTAACCTTCCTATGACCGGAACTGAGCAAATGGCAGAGCTGGGATTTGACAACAGCTGGTTCTGGTTCCTAACCCTGCAGTCATAGCAATAAGGCCACTCCTAGGTGGTTCCAAAACACCCAATAAACAGACTGACAGAAAAAGAATGGCCAAATATGTGAATTTCCATGGGGCCTGTTCTGCATCCATGTTTCTTACCCAAGAGTTTAACGGCGTATGTTATAGTGGAATTTTCCAGTTTTCCAAGCATTTCCACATAAAATGACACATTTCGCCCTCAGAGCAACTCTCTAAGAGGGAAGACATGGAATATTAACCCCGTTTTCAGAGGTAATAAGCTCAAAGGAGGTCTGTCTTAGGGCCACACAGATGGTAAGCAGTAGACGTAAGTCCTGAACCAGGTCTCATAGGCTCTCTGGCTTCTCAGTGTCACCTTAATTTTTGCTCTTTTTTTGGCCAGGGCTGGGTTTGAACCCACTGCCTCTGGCATATAGGGTTGGTGCCCTGCCTTTGAGCCACAGGCACCACACCCCTTAATTTTTGCTTTTAAAAGATGCATAAACTATCTCAGCGGGTCTTGGATGATAATCTGTAGGCATCACAGGACCATGAGACATGAGAGCGGCAGCTTGGTGTGGTAGCAAGAGCCACACAGGTTCCTCCTCCCAGCATCCCCTTCACCTGGCTGTGGGGTCCCAGCAAATCACTTCCCCTCTCTGAGCCCGTGCCTCTTCTGCAAAGATGGAGAAGAGGACTGGGCCCATATGCACTATCAAGTTGTTTTCTAGAGCTGAAACTCAATGCGACGCTACATGTCACCTTTTTATACTTTTTCTTTTGGGGCTTCTTTTCTTCACCTTTCAGCTGCTTTTATGACATTCTGTGATTAGACATGACAAAGCTGAGACCCCTCGTGACTAAGGACCTTGGCTTTTAGGCCCCAGAAACACAAGTCCCACTGCTAACCTGACCCACCTGCAGTTTGAAGTGAGAGATCAGAGCGAGGGAGGTGGTCTTTGCCAGCAGGCAGCATTTGTTATGATGGATAATAGAGATTCCAAATGTCCAATGTCCTCTTATTTATCATTCAAACCTGTCTGATTCAGGGATTTCGCTGCTAAGGATTCTTTACCTTAGGGCCAGACATGCAGTCTATTTAGCAGTCTTATCAGGAATCCCACCACTACCACCACCACCACCACTCTAGGAGAGATTCTATTTTAATGTTCAAAGAAGCCCGTACCACAAATGTCCATTGAACTTTTATTTCCATGTGTGTTTCAACAATGCTAGAGGAACTTTCAAAGGGATATACTGCGTTATGCTGTGGGACTCATTAGCACACAATTTAGAGGGGTAGGGAGAGAACATTGTCAGATGCCTGGAAATGTTAGCAGATTACTCTCCCTGACTGACAAGACTATAGTAGGGAATCCAGTCAAAGATGGGGAGGCAGCAGGCTTATGCCCTTGTTCCAGCTCCATGCAATTGTAGGCAAGTCATTTAACCTTGATTTCTTTTCTTCTTTCTTTCTTTTATTTTTTTTGCAGTTTCTGGCTGGGGCTGGGTTTGAACCCACCACCTCTGGCATATGGGGCTGGTGCCCTACTCCTTTGAGCCACAGGCACCACCCTTAACCTTGATTTCTTAAACTGAGAATGGAATCACACCAATTATGTCTGCCTCCAAAAAAAAAAACAAAAAGTGCAGATTAGGATGAAGCCAACAGAAAATGGTTCCCGTTTCCTGCTTTTCATTTTGTCCTTTTTTGAGATAGGGTCTTGCTCTATTGCCCTGGGTAGAGTGCCATTGTGTCATAGCTCACCACAATGTCAAAGTTCTGGGCTGGAGTAAGTCTCCTGCCTTCCCCTTCTGAGTAACTGGTGATACTGGAATTTTCCTGTTGGGTCCTTGGTCTCAGGAATCAAAGAATGAATTCATGGACCAAGTGCAAGCAAAAGTGAAAAGTTTATTATAGATAAAAGCAAAGAAAGAAGAACGCCTCTGGCAGAGTCCTGGCTCAAGTGAGCCTCCTACCTCAACCTCCTGAATGAGACTACAGGCACATGCCACCACACTCAGCTAATTGTTCTATTTTTTTGTAAAGACAGGGTCTCACCATTGCTCAGGCTGGTCTCCTGGCCTCAAGTGATCCTCCCTCCTCAGCCTTCCAAAGTGCTAGGATTACAGGTGTAAGCTGCTGTACCCAGCCCTTTTAGCATGTTTAATGCTCTCTAAAACCACCCCAACTTTGCTTCCAGTCACCGTAAAAAGAACGCAGAAGTCAAATTATTTCACTTCTCCGTGGAAAAAATCTTCAAAGGCTTTTTGTTGCCTATGAATTAACTCCAAATTCTTGAGTTTCAGACAGAATTTCCCCTTTACCCAGCGCTCTTGCTGGACTGACTCCTAGGTGCCCTTTACTCCTTCACCCCAGTTCCCTTGATCTTGTTTGCTGATGAGGAGGCCTTCCGTCTACCACTGCCAAGTGGCCACAAGTTGAGTCATCCTTCAAGATCTGGTTTAAACATGACCTGGTCTACAGATCCTGCCCCAGCACATCCTGGAGCACAAATACCTTCCCTGTTTCTATGGCACTCTGGACTTTTGCTCAGACAGCTGCCTCCGAATTGTAATTCATGATGGGTCTGTGTCTCCCCTCCTCACTACTGCAGTATTTCTCCTGTGGTCCTTGCATCAGAATCACCTGCAGGCTTTTGGGTTATGACTTGCACACACTGAAGTTTGAGAGTCACTGTACAGATACACAAGCTCTGGGTAACAGGAATCCTGCTCCACTCACTGTTGTGCCTCTGGGTCTAGATCCTTTCCTTGAAGGGGAGCTGCCTGAGGATGTGTCTGGAGAAACATTTCGTCTAATGCTACAGGGCTGTTCAAGCCACTGTGAGGATGTAAGAGCTAAGAGAATACGGCCAATGGTCTCTGCCAATGCAATTTATGCAGCTGCAAAAAGGATGGTGGGAACTGACAACAAAATTGGGATCTGGGGGAAAAAAGGGCCTTGGGGAGCAGCTGAAGATGGAGACATGGCAGAGGGGACCCAGCACACACTGCACCTCGTCCCAGCGTGAGTTCCTGGTGAAGTCAGCAGGCGCTCCCTGCAAGGCCGCACAACTGAGTCACGTGCTGTGAGCACTGCAGGAAGATCTTGCCCTTTGAATTTCTATTTTACTATGCAGAACATTAAATAAATAGAAAAGACTAAACTTTCAGCAGCTAAAATTAAACCGAATAAACCAAAATAGAAGCAATGAATTCCCCAGGACCTTGAGAACTCGGGGTCCCAGCCCAAAGGGATACACTGTCCCATGGAACCACAGGCTCAATCAGAGAAGCTTCCACCACTCTGGTGTGATCCAGGTCCAGAAAGGTGCTAGGGAATCTGCACAAGTGGCTGTGCTGCCTCTGTGCCACTTCTTGGCTGTCAGGGTATCCTTTAATTTAGTCTTTTTCAAAATGGATCTCTTTGAATTGAGGCTTCACAGGGGCCGTAGGCAAAATGAAGACACCGACCACTTTATTTTATTTCTGAGACAATCAAATTTCTCTCCAATAGGGCAATTTCAAGACTGGCTATTTTTGTAAATTGTGTACTGCAACCCCAATGGTAATGCCAAGCCCTAGGTGCCCAGGTCTGACCGTGTACGGTGACATGCTTACTGAAGTCATTTCCTTAGACATTGAGAAAATAACTGATTTTTCCTTCCCGTGGGGAAAATTGAGTGCACCAAAATTTCTGGTCATTTTCTACAGTTTGTTCCGTGATTTCAAAATGGCAGATTTCACTGGAACACACGCAAGACCAAGCTAAGGAGCCTGTCTCTTCTATCCTGCGCTTCCCTACCCCTACTTGGTTCAAAAGGGCAAATGCCCTCCTGCTATGACTAACTTGATTACTCCCTTCAAAGACTGGGCAGACATCTCAGACAGGGCCTCTCTGGGACAGGCTTTGCCCTCCCTGAGCAGGGGACCAGGACCGCATTTGAATGGCATTTGCATGCAGCAGGAATCAACAAAGGGTCTTCTGGGGCTCTCCTTGCCTCCGTGATACACTCTGAAGAGTGTCCTTTCTTTCCCAAGGAGGTCATCCCTGATCTTGTCATTTCCTGGACACACACCTCTGTTTCATGTATTTCTTTAACTAAAAAGATTCCTTTAAAAGAGAGGAGACTTCTTGTTTCCCTCGGCAAGGAGACTATTGTTGCTTGAAAACAAAAGGAATCTGCACTTTAATCCCGATGACATTACTGTAGGAACCTTATTTACAGTATGTCAAAAACCTGTTCTGTTCTTACAGCCTCATTAAATCTAAGCCTCATTTAACTAGAAGGACATTTTTACAATGGGTTTACGGGCGTACTGTGATAAATGGCTGTCTAACATCCTTCAACAATAGCCGGGCTACAGCCATAACCACGATGTGTGTAAACACTACATCAGTTTAACAATGCACAGTGCTGAATAGCAGGAAGGGAAGGCAAACATTTTCCCTGAGTGTTTTTTTTTTGTTATGTGTCTGTGTGTGTGTGTGTGTGTGAAAATTCACTGGAGGAATGAAATGATAAATTTTTTTTTACAACTTTAATGTTTCTGCTGAGGATAATAAAGATGGCCTTTGAAACTCATGACCTAGTTAAAAAAAAAAAAGTTTCCTGAAATTTGATAATTTGATCTCTGAAAGATAAAAAGACTCACAAGAGAATGAAAATGACCCTGTTCTCGTTCCTTTCTAAAAAATCCTGGGGGTGAAAAGTGGATAGAATGGTGTGTGGATATGTGCAGCTCATCCTTCCGGAGGCTGGAATCCTGCTTGCTTATTCAAGAATGTGGGTTAGGTTGCTGAGCAAATCTAACCAACCAGTGTTAGGCTAGATTCTGAAGACTAAAGCACTTAAAAAAAATCAGGGGGTCTATCAGCTCTGCATTTTCCTCTCTATCATAGAGAATCCAGCCATCACATTCCTATTCCAGACTGTTGGGGCCTCGTCCAAGTTGTTAAAGGCTGGAAAGCATATGGGTTCCCCAATCAGGGGAGAAATTTAAATGTCCCCAACACATTTCGATCCTACCTGGATTTTCACTAGCCTCTGATTTAATTTTGCACCAAATGTTATTGCATAACTGGACAGAGCCAAGCCTTGAGTCTTTACACTGGAGACTAAGGTCTGACATTCTGTCTAAATGAAATTTCCCAGTTGTCCCAAGCAGTTTTTACCTTGTTTCCATGCTCGCAGTTTAAAATGTCACTATATATTGCTGCAGTGACAGGTGAGCAAAAGCCAAGCCTGGCTTGGCTGGATCTCAGAATACACAGGCCTGGGAACCAGCCCAGTGTCCTCCGTCGTACTCCTGTAGGGGTGCTAGCTCACGCTCTGTCCCATTGATCAATACTGCCAGAGGGGGCCCAAAAGTTCTGCCCAGGACCCTCTAAGAAAGCCAATTAGAAGGGATTGGACAATTATTAAGGTCTCTGTCTCTCTCTCTTTCCTCTTTGTGTTCTAAAAAATTAAAGGCTGCCTTCTGGAATGAGTTTTGGCAATAGTTCTACTATGTTAACCAGTTTGATGAAAATATTTCAAATTGTATATAAACCAGCACATTGTACTCCATGACTGCAGTAATGTACACAGCAACGATTTAGTTAAAAAAAAAAACAACTGGAAACAAAAAATGTATACTTAAAATATAAAACTTGTTTTACACTTGTAGTATTAAAAAATAAAAAGAGCCAAGTATATATCCTTAGGTTAGGCCAGTGTCTTTTTTTTTTTTCTTTTTATGCCAAAAGGGAGCTTGTGTAATCTATACCTTCTTCCTGACGTGGGGTGGGAGGTAATCAGAAGTCACGTCTGTGTGCTTCATCAGCAGTGTAAATCAATTAAGCATCGCTGCTCTCCCCAGGAAGCCATCCCTTTGCAGATCAGGTTGGCCCAACGTGATGAGGTGTGGGAGCTCCCCACTCACAAAGGTAAAGATTCCTGCCACACTCAGAACTGCCCTGGGCGCACACCACACTCGTTAACCTGTCAACCATTCTGTTCTTCAAGAGCAACATACTGATGCTTCCATGAAGAGGCTCTGTGAGTCAGTTTCCCTGAACTGATACAGATGGGAAATTGGCCTGGGCAATGTATTATCACACCCTGAATTCAAAGCCTCTGTCTTACCTTTCAAGTAGAACATGCTTTCTAAGACCTTCATTTTCTCTCCAGACATGCCATTCGTTGTTCTTTATACTGTTTCTCTACAGAAAACCTGTACTACTATGAATAATGGAGGGAATTTCTAGCAATTTCCTTTAGTTCTGCTGGTCATTCTCAACAATGAGAGCAAATGAAGAATCTGGAGAACAGATGAATAAGGAAAACACCAAGTTCTCTTTGACTCTTTGAGGAGTCGTCTGACATACGATCAAAGGGTGAGATGGATATGGATTCAAGTGAAGGAGGCTTGAGTAGAACATATATCCTTGTTTTATGAATGGTTCTCAGCTGAGAGGAACAAACACATGGCAGTGCAAGAGCATCAGGGACTGATACCCAAACAGAAAATCAATCTTGACTATATATGGGTAACAGGTATCCTAGCCATATTCCATAAACCATGTGGGCGGTTAAGCAGTGTATCTATTCTGGGCGTTTCCAGTTTCTTCAGTAGTGCCGTAATAGGCTGAATGCAGTGGCTCATGCTTGTAATCCTAGCACTCTGGGAGGCCGAGGCGGGCAGATTACTTGAACTCAAGAGTTCAAAACCAGCCTGAGCGAGAGCAAGACCACATATCTACTAAAATATAAAAAAACTAGCAGAGGATGATGATGCATGCCTGTAGTTCCAGCTACAGGAAGGCTGAGGCAAGAGGATCACTTGAGCCCAAGAGTTGAACAGATGTGTGAGCTATGATGAAACCCACAGCACTCTACTCAGGGAAACAAAGTGAGAGTCTGTCCCAGAAGAAAAAAAAGGTGCCATATGTTTTCATATATAAGACCAGCACTGTCTTTAGAGGGAGGTTAGCCTCTTAAAGTATTATGTGAGCGCTAATGATTCATGCAACCGCTTAGTAATAAGAAAAAAATGGTTTGGACTGACAAATACTTAGCAATAGGAATCAACTCATACCTGGAAAAAAATGATCCATATCCCTGTTAAAAATTAATACTTCACCAAGAGGAACAAGCTATTAAAAGAAAATTCTATTCCTGACAGGGGTTGGTCTTCTTCTTACTCTTTCTTTGATAAATTGTATTCTGTGTCTTTTAATGAGAGGGAATTCACTCAAATGACTTCCACTGATCTATGAAAAGGACTCACCAGTATTTATGGAGTAAAGCAGTGTGCTTTGAGAACAGTCACCTAGCAATGCTTCCTGGACAGGTTCTAAAGAAACTCTGAGAAAACACTTTTTCCTTTTCTAAAGGAAAAGTGGAGCGAAAATGAGAGAGGATTCCTGCCCTGGGCTGTGACAGCATTCTCTCAGGGGACAGATCCTTAATGATGACATAAATGTACACTGAGAAAGCTCAAAGGGAGTTTCTCACTCATGTGAGTCTGGCGTTTTGACCTCCTAATTTTCCAAAAGTCCTTACTCTTTAAATTACTAAAAGCTGGTATCTCCCTGAAGTCAAATGAGAAGCTTAAAATGACCCTTTGAATTTTTCAAATTATTGATATGTGCTCCAAATTTGCACACTTTGAAACCCTACCCTGCCAACCATTCTGCTCTTTAAGAGTGACATACTGATGCTTCCACCAAAAGTAAATAAAAGAAAGCTGGTATTTACTGAGTGCCACTAAATTCCAGGAATCCTTACATCTATGATTTCATCTAATATACAAGCTAGTGATTAGCCTTTATATTGATAAGGCTCAGAGAGGTAAAGTAACCTGCCCAGGACCTCACAGTTAGCAAATACATCAATCAGAGTTTGAACACATTTCTAAGTCCAAAAGTCATGAATTCTCTTTCCTATGTAGCAGAGAATTGCAATCAAGTTGGGAGTACATGCTGTCAGGGCATTCTAGAATTAGCAATAAGAATCTTATAAGATTTACTTGTGGACTGACATATTTGGATTTCCCCAGAATCTTCATCCTCAAAGTCCAGATACACAGAATTTGATGACACAAATGAACCAATCTGCATTAAATTCCTAATTTCCAAATTCCAGAGCACCCTCTGCTGTTGCTGACTTAATACTTAGGGAATATTCCTGGAATGTAAGGAATAGAACCCCTCATGTGAAATGCGATTCCTCCCACAGGGGAAGGAGCCCTAACTTGAGAGCTGCAGTCCCAGGCTCTCATCTGGGCTCTTTCAAGGCATCACCTCCTGTTTGCCTCTCAGTCTATCTTCTCTTCTGATAAATGCGAGATTAAGCTTGGGTGATCTCAAAGGTCCTTTTGTCTCCATGCAAGAGAAAATGTTTTGAGGGTGAGAGAAGAAAAAGTTAGAAAATAAACTAGGGAATGATAAAATGTTAGAGTTGGAAAGAAACTCTGAGATCAATTAGTACAACATTTCCATTTTATATGTGAAGAAAGGCAAAGGCCAAAGGGACAAAGTAACACCCCAAATTACATAACTGGGAAGTGAACCATGTGTATAACTGAGGTCCCTTCTCTTCCTCCAGCACAGTGTAGAAGGAGCTTGAAATGAAACAAGCAATTAAGGAAAAATATTTTTTAAATCAGCAAAAAGAAAAAAAAATCACAATTATCCGTATCTCCACCAACCTAGATCCTGAATTCACTGGATTTTAAGATAGTTTGGGTTTTGCTCTCTACTTTTGTGACAAGTAGAAAGATGTCCCCACCAAGCGTCAATTTACAAGGAGCAATTCTAGGAACAAATACACAGCCAACCCAAACACCTATAGCTTCAAAGTCAGTTGTTCTCACACTTTAGTGGGCATCAAAATCACCCCAGGTGCTAAAGTGCGGATTTCCTGCCCCTCCCCCCAAGTTCTGATTCATGTCTAGGAAAGGCCCAGACTCTGGGTTAACAAGCACTGAGGTTAAGCCTCAGACTTGTATTCAGGAACCACATGTTCTAAAGTTGGAGGTATCAGGCTGATAACATTATGTTAACTGTGGTCATCTGGAGTCGCCAAAAGACCCCTGATTTAAAATTCTTTGGAGAGTCTGAACAGCTATTAAAGAAATGTTCTGTTTAACCCTCAGAGACTTAAACTTCCCCAAACACTCCATCTATGCAAGATGCCCATTTAGCTGTGTTGTGCTACTTTCTGTGCACAAGATTAGCACACTCATAAATACACCCCATTTCCTAAAGTGGAGATTTTCGGGAACCACGGAATATCTGATTCGAAATAGACAACATTGCTACGACAACTCTAATTTTATAAAGAGAAAATCCACAAACATACCAGCCTAGAAAATAAAACCTAAACTGTGGCTTTTGAAATGCTGAGTCTCTTGAGGTTTTTCTGCAACTGTAAATGTTCAAGTCTCCATTGGAAAGAAGCCATCGCAGTGCCTTGAAGTCACATTATAAGGAGAGGCCTTGAGGAGAAGATTATAAAATATTCAGTATACCAGTTTTCAAATCCACAAACTTTCACATAGACACTCTCTCTGTCCGGTGTCGTATTGTTCCAAGAAATAGCACAAGTTAACATAGTTTCCTGAAATCAGAAATCAATCTCCTCTTCATCCCAAACCTGCCACATGTGTAGTTAGATTGGGTAACTTGTACCAATATCAAACATTCCTTTCTCTTTGGCAATCCTGAGCAGAACATGTGTATTGTGATAATTAGTTTTGCCCAAAAGTGAGCAACTGTTTTCAGAAAGCCAAGCGGACACTTTTTTCCAGAAATGAAAGGACATAGCTTGATCTATCGGGAGGCGAACAGTGGCCAGGAGGCTTTATTTGAGAGTCAGCCTGGCGTCTGTTCCACTTTGTAGACCACATGGACACTCATGTAGGAATGACAAAGCACAGAGAGCCTGCCTGATACAAAGGCACGTGGGGCATTTTGCACTTGTACACACAAGACCAGGTGAGCCCTAATATGAAGCATCAGTGGACAGATGGGAGTTTCAGACCCTGCTGACAGTATTTCTGGCTTAAATCTGGAGGATCCTGTATCTTTTGCGAATGCTGATTTTTCTTCTGTTATGTCCTAGTTTTTGTTTTTCTTCTTTGTATCATCTTTCGATGCCTTTCTGCTTTCTTTGACCACAATATAAATGTATAATCTAATGTCCCCTCTCACCTCAAAAATGAAGAAAGACATTTATTGACAAGAACTAGTAGTCTACCCGTCTCAAACTGTGAGGAGTGGGGTGAGATGAGAATTCTCTCTGCCATCAAAGAACCTGATAGCTCACTGGGGGGAATGTGAGATGGAGAAGCCACTGTGAAAAGCGGTGTGGCCAGTTCCTTAAAAAATTAAGCACAGCATTATCATAGAATCCAAGAATTCCACTTCTGAGTATCTGGCCCAAAGACGTGAAAGTAGGAACTCCAACAGATATTTGTACACCCACGATCATAGCGGCATTGTGCGCCATGGTTAACAGGTGGAAGCAACCCAAGTGTCCATTGGCAGATTAACAGATAAACAACACATGGTATATACAGAGAATGGAATGGCATTCGGCTTAAAAAAGGAAGGAAATTCAGACACACACTACAACATGGATGAACCCCGAGGACAATAAGACAAGTGAAAGACACAAAAACACAGATTGCACGATCCCATTTACATATGGCACCTAAAGTAGTCAAATTTATATAGACAGAAATTCGGATGGTGTTTGCTAGGGGTGGGAAAAAGGGAAATGGGAGTTATTGTTCACTGGGTAAAGTTTCAGTTTGAAATAATGAAGTATTTCTGGAGATGAACAGTGATGATGGTTTCCCATCAAGGTGAACGAACTTAATGCTCCTGACCTGGACTCTTAAAAAAAATAGTTAATATGGTAAACTATGTTTATGTTAGGCAAATTTTAATACAACAATAACAAAATTAAAGGACCTATTAGGAAAATGGTTATGTTGCATCAGAGGTGCCACCGAATGGGACTTAGTGAGCATCTCATTTGTGCCACGGTCAAGTCAAGAGGCAGCAGGTCTGCCTCTGGTGGGGTGGGAAGGATGCACCAGCTTCTGCGACCCAGACTGCAGCATCTGCGTCAAGAGCAGACACCCCCACAGACTGGAGGACTGTCACAGGATAAAGGGATGGACGCTTGGCCAGCTTCACAGTCTGCAGTCCGGCACTCTGAGGCTGGCAGACAATAAAAAGTAGGGCTGTTCCCTGGAAGTTGGGCTGGCTACAGAGGTTAAATCATCTTTATGAATAAATGTTATTCTTGCTCTCATATGTTCAAGAGAGAATCATCGTGACAATTTAATCCCTAAGAACTTTTTCCCTGTCTTATTTCAGGTTCTGAAGGTAAGCAGTGTATATGTCCTATCACAACTGGAAACTTAGCTCTGTTCCAGGAGATTATCCTGTGTAAACATTCAGGCAGAGATGCTGGCCACTCACCGTCTTGCATAAATTCATTTGATCAAGTTATCAGTTATAAGTGAGCAAGTTTTTATGCCTCCTTCAAGTGTTGTCAGACTGCAAGGTCTGGGAAATGGAGCCTGGAGAGGCATTAGGGGAAACACTGCAGTTACCAATACAGCGATCTGCACTAAAGAACTTGGAAAGCTCTGCCCTGGTTTGGGGCACATCTCTGAGAAAATAAAATTCAAAGTTCCCATTGAACACCTGTTCTTCCAGGGTAAAGATGTTCCTGCTACCAGGGAGTAATCAAAGATATAAGCATTCCTTTAACCTAACAATAAGCTGAAATTAGCCCAAAGTAAATAATACAGAAACTCCACCAGCACCAACCCCCAGTATGAACTCACGTGATTCTATGATACATCTGGAAAGAAAGCAAACGTCACTCCCAACCTACAGAACTCAACTTGGACATGAATGAATAAGACTGCAATATATGCTCTGCATCAAAATATCACTGCATACATGAAAATAATCTGAAGGTTCCAAGAGTCTTTTAAAAGTATATTCAGAAATACTCTTAAGGGAAAGAGACAATTAGTCCCTTTTAAGTTTTCAAGTATTATTTTAAACAATGACTTCCTTCATTTAGGAAAAAAAAAAAAAAAAAGCAATCCTGTTTCTACTCCTGGCCAGCAATCTATTTTCCTGGACTGGATTTCCAAGCGAAGTTTACTAACGTCCAAGTACTTACAAACAAGAAGTCTAATAATGTTCCATTCCCATCCCCTCTAACTTCCATATAACTGATTAAATAAAAAGCCACTGTAGTATTTTTAATTGATGGAAACTGAAGTAAATGGATGTATTTATTAACCACATGGCAAACAGTATGGAAAAGGGCACAGTCCCTATCATCTGGTATTTATTTGATGGATGGAAAGTTTAATAAGGAGTCTAAAAAGGCATATTTTAAATCTGGAAAGAAAAGGGTCATACAGAGTGGGGGTTGTTTGGGGAAAAGAGTATTAACTGTTGGAAGGAGGAAAGATTGACTTTGCTAAAGAACCTGTGGTTTTTTTTAAAAAAAGAAACAGAACAGTCAGCAATAGCTCTGTGACGCTGGAATTGAATCTCTCCATTTTATTCAAATGGTAAATTTAACAAAAGCAGAATGAAAGGTTAGAAACCCTGCCACCTTCTCTTTGTACAGATTTATGTCAGTAAGACATAAGTTATGCCATCTACTCAGGGCAATTCTGAAATACCAGTTACAACATAATACTGATAACCAATGAAGAAAACAAACACTACGTGATTGTAATTATGTGAAGGAAATGAGCTTCAAAGAGGAGCTGTCCATTTCCTGCTCCCAGTAAACAGCTCCTGGTAGACGTTTGCTAGCTGCTTTCCCACACTCATTTCCTCTCCCCGGCAGCCCAGACTTCCACGTGGGGATTCACAGTGAACTGACTGCACTGTGGGCCCAGCAAGGTAGCGCCTGTGGTCCAGGCTTGGGCCATTAGTGCACTCCAACCCTTCGGCCCCAGTGATTGGTGCAGGGTGAGCGTATGACCCAAACCAGTCAGCCAGATCAGTCTCTGGGTTTTACTGAGTCTGTTCTCCCCTGAGTTCCGCAAAGCCAGTTTAGTAGCCAGAAGGGAGATTTTGCTGGAGAACGAGGCTAACTTATAGGTAATGGAGTTCAGAAATGGAAAGAGAGAAACAGCATCCTGGTCTCGTGTGAAAGGTCACATTAAAACCTCCTCTAAAGCCATATACAGGGTGTCCATAAAGTTCATGTGCAATTTAAACCAGTTTTATTTATTTAGCCAGAGTCTCACTTTGTTGCCCTCAGTATAGTGCCCTGGCTCCACCGCTCACGGCAACCTCCAACTCTTGGGCTCAAACCAAGAGCCTCTTGCCTCAGCCTCCTAAGTAGCTGGGACTGCAGATGCCCACCACAATGCCCAGCTATTTTTAGAAACTCAGTGTCAACTCCAGCTCAGGCTGATCTTGAATTCCTGAGCTCAGGCAATCCACCCACCTTGGCCCCCCAGAGTGCTAGGATTACAGATGTTGAACCACCGTGCCTGGCCACAGTTGTTTATTTTAAATTGCACATGAACTTTATGGATGACCTGTATATCCTTGAGTTTGTCAAATATGGGAGACAATATATTCTACTTGTTCACACTAGTTTGAGTTGAGTTTTCTGTTGTTTACAACATAAAAATCCACACTTATATGTGATTGTGCCTTTACTATATATACATGTGTATACATGTGTGTATATATACATATATGGTAGACCCTCCATAGTTGACCACCTCCTTAAGTTGACCTAATTTTCATAGACGAGATAAGTACCACATATACTCAATGGGAGTTCCTTATGTTGACCAGCCCTGTATGTTGACCAGTTTGTTATAGTCCCCTGGGTGGTCAAATTATAGAGGTTCTATTATATATGTTGTAATGCAATAAAACATCATTCATTGGGACTCTATACTAGAGAATTTTAGAAAATGTTGGTTAGGGAAGAGCAAGGTTGAAGTTTACCCATGTAATATCTAAAGAACTAAAAATTAGAGAGAATAAACTGTTAAGATTCTATACTGTATATGGTAAGCATTCAATAAAAATTAAATCACACTGACACATGTTTATGGTATCTTATCTATAAATACTTATCCCAAATAAGTGATAAGATGAACACATGTCAATCTATTTGAGTTGATTCTTTTATCAGAAGCAGAGTTTACCAGACTTTTGATTCTTATGAACTAATGAAGTTAGAAGGAATGTTTTAGGTACTAAGAAGTTGTTACTTTTCATTCTACCATGAAAGGATACCAACACACACATACTCTCACAAGCACACACTCTACCTGACTGTATTTATTCCACGCCATTTACAAAAAAATGTTAACTAGGCTGGACCTAATTTCTGAAAAAAGGATAGTCCTTCTCAAGAAAGAGACGTTGAAACTACTGCAATGAAAACCACACACACACTGTTTTTTTCCCCCTCACTTTGCCAGGGTAATACCAGGAAGTTTACCTCTATAGTGCCTTGTACTTGATTTTAGAAAAGCAATCGGAACTCAGGCTTTGTACTACTTGAGACTAGCTATTTCCCAATCATCTGGACCAACAGTTGGCATTTCTGAGTCTATTTTGTGCCATGGGGTAGAAACCTGCTAAGCTATTTTGCTTATCAGAAAAGTCCTTGATCAAATTAAGAGAAAAATCCAGGAATCTTCCAAGCTAAGACTTGTAGCTTATCTTTGATAAGTTGCTCTTTATGATTTATAATTTACTTTATGTTTCGTTTCTGTTGTGATAATGCAAAGATTTAGATGAGTAACTTACGCCCCAGGGTTGGGAAGGCAATGTTAACGCCCAAGAGACACCGTGGATAACTGTCACAGGCTCTGTGGTCCAATCCAACTCAATTGAGAGGTCAGTAAGCAAAATTGAACCCTATTTCAACTACTCACTGTATGACTTTAACCAAGTCATCTTTAGGGCTAGCAATGTGGTATATAAAATGAGAGCTAGAATATGCATACCTTCCCCCAAACCATAATGTTCAGTACAGTGCCAGGCATGTGGTAAGTTATCAAACAGGAAAAGTGTTTCCATGCAAATAAACTGCTATCAAATGGAATCACTGGTACTGCTCGCATAGACGTGGACACTAGGTGCACTTATAATGGTACAACAACCGGAAATAGTGATGGGCACAGTGATACACTGGAGAGGAAACATCCCACATCAATACCGTTAAACTTTTTTCTTTTGCTTACACAAAATAGCGTACATGGAAAGCAACATAGTGGGAGCCCAAATGTGGGCCTAATTCTTAGTTTGTAGCTTTTGGCAGGTGGAATCTGAAGAAGCAATGAAGCAATGAAAAGAGTACAGGGTTTCAGTGAATGGAGTATCTTTCCAAGCTACCCCTGAGCTTACAGCGATGATAAAGGCTTTCCCTAAAGGAGCCACTCACCAGCAAATGGCCCCATTTCATTCCCACGCATGGCACTAAGCGCATCTCATCTACTCCTTTCACATTTATTTTGTTTCACCAGTCTGCCTATTCCTTGCTAGAGTGTAAGCTCCACAAGAGCACACATTACTCTTAAACCTGGCAAAAGAAAGTGTCCTGGAATGACAAAAATGAAAGGTATTATTATTATTCACTCCTGTGGATTTCTACATGGAATCTCAACTTTCAAGCTAAGAATTTTAGTCTAAGACATGTAACTTCTGAGATTTACCTTTCAATTTGAATCAGGACCCAGCTCAGAGAGCAAGGTATGATAGTCAGGTCATTTAATAAGGAATTAATATTAACATGGAGAATTAGTCTAAAAGGTGTTAGAAGAGGAACTTTGGTTTTGTAACTGAAAAATGACATTGTTCCTCAGCATGGGAACAAAGGAACCATACTGGGCTGCCCAGCAAAAGTCGGGTGTGCTGAGGAAAGGGCTCTCCAAGGAAGCTGGACTCCAGAGCCAGGGCTGGTGGCCAGTTGGCAAAGGAGCTTGGGAACTCTAGTGGCAGAGGTCAGTCATTTCTCAGCACAGAGAGAGGCGAGGCAGTGCAGAGTGAGTTTGAAGGCAGAGAGAAAAAGATCAGGGTAAGGCCAGGAGTAAGGGTGGATTGCTTGAAGATCAGGAGTTCGAGACCAGCCTGAGCAAGAGCCAGACCTCATCTCTAAAAAATAAAAAATAACCGGGCATTGTGGTGGGCACCTGTAGTACCAGCTACTCGGGAGGCTGAGGCAAGGGAATAGCTTGAGCCCAAGAATTTGAGGTTGCTGTGAGCTATGATGCCATGGCACTCACCCCCAGGAAGACTTAGTGAGACTGTTTCAAAAAAAAAAAAAAAAAAGATCAGGGTGGCTTCTGAGTTCTAAAACAATACTGAAGGGGCAATATCTCGAGTGGATCAATGGTTAGACAAGGGACTAAGCAAGTTCTCTAGTCTCTTTCCCCACTTTAAATGCAAATTCAACTGAAACAGTGCTTTTTGGCCCCAAATACTTACCGAATTTTTGGATAGCATGCATTTGAAAGAGATCTTTATTACGACCTACCATGACACTCAGATTCTACAATTCCATGCCAACTCTGGTACAGATTGAAAACTAGCTAGGTTTACTTTTATACCTACTTGAACACACTTCTGAGCCTCTGAATTGAATGTGTGTGTGTAATATTATAACATACAGTTTATGTGTATGCACTTATTTCATATGTTCTACTTCACACATGACAGAACAGTTAATAGAAATAATAATCTGTTTTGATTTTCTTCTGTTTTTCTATCCCTTATTCTAAGAAGGCCTTGGGTTCCTCTGCCTCAGCCATGTTTATATATGATGGTTTAAGCAGAAGTTGCCAGAACACCCCCCCCACTTCCTGGCTTTTGTTTTCAGGGAGGGTTTGAAGCTAGGTCAACACACTGGGGAGGGGAGGCGGGTGAGTGCCTTTGGGGACAAGGGTGAAGGTGAAGGATTTCCAGATGCAGTCAGGGCAAGCAGGAGGGGTCTCCAGAGTGAAAAGGGAAGGTGTCCCAGGCAGTGAGCACTCGGCTGGAATGACTGGAATTCCTGGCAAGGGGCAGGTTGAGTGGAGGAGTGAGAAGCCCTTAGCGGGAACAGCTATGTAAGGTCCCAAGACATGCCCCACTCCCAGCTTGGGCAGGAATCCTGAGGGCCAGGTCAGAGAAAGTAGAGCCATGACCATGGAGTGGCAACTGAAGGGCAGGCAGCAGTGGCCAGTGCAGTCCAAAGTCCAAAGGGCTCCTACCCAATGGCCTAGAGCTCCCTGGAGCCCCAGGTTGAGAGCCAGGGCAGAGCAAGCCCGCTTCACCAGTGCAATCTTATCCCTTCCCACATTAAGATCCAAAGGCTCAGATTTAGATTTGTTCCAATTCTAAAAACAAACAAACACATTGGTATGAGATCTCTTGCATCTGCCTATCACAGTGGAATAATATTCACACCTGCTGTACATGTTTAAAGTTTAAAGACCCGAGTTGCTGGTGCAGAGTTATTGCTCACGCCTTGGGCTTTCATCAAGAGATGCAGCTGTGGAACTGCTGGGGAAGGGAGGGGGCTGGCTGGTTACCTCTCAGACAGACTCCCTGATGCTATGAGGGAACCAAGGCAAGGCGTGTGTGGATATTCCTTACAGATGACTTGGAATGGACCAAGGCCCACATTCTACAAAGCTCCCCAGAGGCCCCGGACGTAAGAAAAAGATGCCATGTAGTACAACAGTGAGTCAGTGTGTCCCAGGCTTCAGTCCTCATGTATTAGAGTCATGATTCATTTGCCACATCTGTGTACCACCTGTACTAATATTTACTAAATATTTCTCTACATATGGACTCACTTTTATGACTTAAATCAATTTATTCTCACCCTAGACAAAAATATCCCTGAAATCACAAGTGTATTGGGCTACACACACACACACTTTTCAACACGCATGCAATAAATACAAAACTTGTAAGGACAATTGTGCACCTGTGCCCTGCCTGGGATGATGTCACACTTTACCCAGTGGCACATAACTTACGGGAAACCTGCAGCGTGTGCATTTCTGTAAGAACTACGGTTGTTAGGATAACCTGACTGCATTTGCTCTTCCCTTTGCTCTCAGTTCCCGAACTTTGCTAATTTTTTGATGAGGATTAGCTGGAGTATAAAATGGCAGTAAGAGAGAGTGAAAGAGAGGTGGAGGGAAGAGAGGAAGAGGAGGAAGAGGAAAAGAGGTGAAACAATAAGGAAAAAAGCAGAAAAAAAACAAAGAAAGAAAGAAAGGAGAGAGAAGGGAAAGACAAGATGCCCAGGCAAGATATCCAAACAAAAATATTTGTAGCACAGGAACCTCTGTATCTGTGTATGGGCAACATGATCACGTCAAGATGTGTGTTTATCAAAAACATGGTAACCTCATGAGGGGGCAGTACCTAAATAATCACACAATGCTGGTCCCATGCATAACCCTGAAGATGGGGAGCCTTTACCCTCTAGATTCTTCCAGAGTCCCCTAGAGTTCACTCAGGCAGGCTCACAGCAGGCTGCACACTTACCTTCCTTATCAGCTCAGGAAGAAATTTCTACAAAACTCTTCCTCTGGTCACTGATATCTCTGGGAACCAAACCCATTAAGATATTTTTGATCCTTGCCCATGCTATTTTGAATGTCTGGTGCACAGGAAGGAACTGATAAAAATAGAATTACAATGCCCTGACCGCCAAAGTAGCTAAGGAGCTGATTAAGATTGATGTCTGAAAAAATACACAACAGCGGGCCCTACATTTAATAGCCTTTGATGAAAGCAGAAAAGAAGTGTAGTTTTCATTGACCTCATGGGTGTGCATTTCTATTTCCTTGTCATGTCCATTTTTCTTAAAATACGGCCTCTCTTTCTCCTAATAGTAAAATTAGTGCAGAATAATAATAACAATACAAAAGAATGGGCTAATAGTCATTGAGTGCTTACTAGAGGACAAGCATGGTTCTAGAAAGTTTGCAGGCATTAACTAGCCTGATCCCCATTGCAGGTCACCTGATGGGGATACATGGATACTGTTATTTCTTTTCTACAGATGAAGAAACTCAAACTGAGATGCAGCAGGAGCACAACGGAAAGAACCAAAGAACCACGTTGGGTTCTGTTTCCCTTATTAAGCACATTAGCATGGGTTACTTAATATCTCTCGAACCTCCGCTGTGTAGTTAGAGATACCCGAGGAACGGGTTGAGGACTAAGTGGAGGGCTGTATAAAGTGCTTCAGAAAGTGCCTGCCACAGACTAAGCCCTTCAGTGCAGCCCATTATCATTATCAACCTCGCCATCATTAGCATCATCAGGATCAGTCCTTCTTCCACATCCTCCATTGATTAGTATGCAAATTTTCTCTCTCTCTGCACCTACCAATAGAACACAAGTAAATCTGCATAAAGCAGCATGGCTTAGTCCCTGGGATTTCTCCAAGGAAATGAGTTGGGACTCATTATCACTGTGTCCTGGAAGTCACCCTGAGAACTTCAGCTTGACTAGACTCACGTCCTTTGAGCAGTAATATCTAATTACTGTTGGCAGCCACCTTGACTCCAAAGAGTCTTGCTTGCTTGTGAGCCGCCATACTAGCACTTGGGAACTGAGTGCTTTTAGTTATTCATTTTAATCATTCTACCCATTTGTATTTTAGTGTGTTGTTTTATGCAACTTTATTATTTACTTTCACTGTTAAGGTACAGAGACGATGGTGCATTATGAAGAGGACAGCTCGGTAGACAGTTCATGATTCTAATAGTAGAGGTTTTAGGAAGCTTTCTTCCTCCACTTCTCCCCTACCCACTGCCTCAGTGTGGTCCTTCAAGCAAACAAGCCCTCATAAAGAGCAGGAAGAACCACTTTAAATTTGATGGAAGGACGTGTAATTACACTTAGATAGGAGGAATATGTTTAAAAAATGTGTTTACCGAGTGGCACCTATGACTCAAAGGAATAGGGCACTAGCCCCATATGCCGGAGGTGGTGGATTCAAACCCAGCCCCGGCCAAAAACTGCAAAAAAAATGTGTTTACAACAGGCAAATAGAGAGTGACAGAAAGTAGATTAAGTGATTGGGGCCAGGGGGACAGAAGAAGAAGATGGATGGGGGAGGGGAGAGAAATGAGGAATGACTACTAACGTTTATAGAGTTTCTTTTTTATGTGATGAAAAGGTCTAAAATTGATCATGGTCACAGTGCACAACCCTGTGAGCATACCCTGAATTATATACTTTGAAAGGGTGAATTGTATGATACATGAATTATACCTCAATAAAGCTTTGTTTTTTTTGAAAAAAAAGTAGACTGCCAACATCTTCACATCACTCACAGTCTTATTTAAATCATCTGTGCCCTGGGCTGCTTGCATCCACACCTCCCAAATCTCCTGCTTCCCTCAGCTAAGGAAGTGATGCCTTATTTCTAACTCTAGACTTTCCTTGCTACCTCCTTTAGCCTAATGCTAGGTACTAAGTTCTAGTTTCAATGGCTGCTTCTTTCCTCACTTCTTTTCCAAATCTTGTGCCTCTAGTCACCTTGCATAAATAAGTTTCTAACCTCTGAGATGCTCCATGAATATGCCTCCAAGGATAAAGGAAGAAAGAGCTTGCAGGATGTGCTTGGGGAGGGCACTAAGTTGCATCTTGAGAAAATAATCAAACATCTCTCACAATAGGACTTCTTGGATAAAAGATCGTTAACGGTTCATTATTAGGTGGCTAGAATCATTTCATATTAGTCAGCAAGCCAGAAATCTAATCTTAATTTCTCCCTTGCCTTCCGCCCATCAGTTCTAAATCTTTCAATTCTGTCTTCTCTACTTGCCTTGAATCATCTCTCACAACAGTACTTTAAGTAAGATACTCAACATTTTGTTCCTGGATCATTACAACGTTCTTGATTATTGTTCCTGGTCTCATTTCTTTCCAGACTCCCTTCATGTTAGCCCACACTGCTGCTAGAGTTCTTTCCAAAGGATAAATATAGCCAAATAATTCTCTTGCTTAAAATCTTTCCATGGCTCACCAGAACAACATACAATCCGAGCTCTCATGGCCACCGTATCCTACAGCACACTGCATGCCAATGAAGTACTTGAAAATCCTAAATCTTAATTGCTTCCATTTATTGTACATTGCTACTCTTTCTGCCTTAAATGTTCTCTCTCAGACTCTTCTCAGTCTTCCTGAAGGCTTTCCTACTCACCCAAGTAGAATCCTGCGCTCATAATATCTGTCTCCAGAGTAATCTTACAAAATTAGCTGTAACACTTGTGACAATCTGTTAAATGATTTAACTTGTCTTTCTCTTAGTAAGAGATTTATGAGGTCCTTTTGGGTCAGTATTGTGTTGTATTCATTCTCCTATTCCTAGCACCTAGCACTGTGCCTGACACCACACTCAATAAATGCTAGCTAAATTAATGAACAAATGAAACTCGAGACATGAGAGTAAATGTCTACCATTGAGGCAGGTCTCCAAAAGGATTCCCTTAGGGTGTATATCTCACCTAATTATCTTTCTTTTTTTCTCTTGGAACCAGAATCCATGGATCCCTGAAAGATAACTTATTAAGTTAAAACCCATGTTCAGAATAATCTCTCTAAACTTCATGTATCAACATGACAAAGGCATACTTCTTTTCGAGGTTGATAAAGTTCAACTGTGATCCTTGCCAGCCTCAGTGTCGTGCACACACCAGGTGGAATACATCTGGGTATTTGTATAGAATATGCTTCTCAAATAAAGCATGAAGATCAACAAGGAAAGGACCTTAGTTGTAGTTTACGATACTGTGATCCAACAGGGATGGGCCATAGGGAGGCTTCATACTCTCCCTCTAAGTACATCCACAATCCAAGTATCCATTAGCAGATGAATGAATAAACAAAATGCAGCATATACATCATATTATTCAGGCTTTAAAAAGAAGGAAATTCTGGGGCAGCGCCTGTGGCTCAGTGAGTAGGGCGGCAGCCCCATATATGGAGGGTGGTGGGTTCAAACCCAGCCCTGGTCAAACTGCAATAAAAAAAATAGCTGGGTGTTGTGGCAGGCACATGTAGTCCCAGATACTTGGGAGGCTGAGGCAAGAGAATCACCTAAGCCCAAGAGCTGGAGGTTGCTGTGAGCTGTGACACCACAGCACTCTACTGAGGGTGACAAAGTGAGACTCTGTATCTAAAAAAAAAAGAAGGAAATTCTAACACTTGCTACAACATGCATGAACTTTAAGGACATCAAGCTAAGTGAAATAAGCCAACCAGAGAAGAACAAATATTGCATAATTCCACCTGTGTGAGTTACCCAGGGTAGTCAAATTCCTTGAGAGGCAAAAGAGAATGGTGGTTACCCAGAGCTGGGGAAGGGGAAAGGAGAGGGATTAATGTGTATGAATTTTAGTTGGGGAAGATAATAAAGTCCTGGAGATGGATAGTGGTGATGTCTGAACAGTACTGTGACTGTATTAATGTTACTGAACTGTGTACTTAAAAATGGTTCAAATGGTAAATTTTATGTTTATTTTGCCATAATAAAAAATTAAATAGGACAGAATAAAAATATCAAAGGAAATCTTCTGTACAAAGGATATGCATCCTCTATGAAGTTTTTTATTTTACTTAAAATAATTGGGTATGCTTCATTTTGGACTAAAACAGATTTCTTACTGTGAGTTACGGTTAAAAATGTTTAAAAGCCACTGCTCCAAAAATTAACTTCAACAGCTACATGGTCTCCTATCACATGGATACACTGCGACTTTTAAATCAGTCCCTTAGTTTTGGACACTGTAGCTAATACTCTGCTGTGAGCGTTCTAAATATGTCTTTGTACATATCTCTAGTTCACTTCTTGTTATGCGTCTATTTTCTTGGCTTGTTTTTGTATCATTTTATGTATCTCACAGGACAAACTCTCCAACAGTTTCAGTTTTGCCTTCTAATCTGGTTTGCATTTCTAACCTCAAGTATAAATCCCCTCCTGCTAAAGCCCTTCCCCCTGCTGCTGGAACTGCCTCTGGCTACCTTGTGCGCCCAGGCCATGATTCAGGTTCTCAACAAAAATCTTCAATAGCAAGAAGGGTTGGAAAATCATTTCCCCTGTAACCACAGCCACTGTGGTGGACAGCCTCTAAGCTGCTCCCAGTGATCCCTCCTTCCGGTACTCATACCTATGTGGAACTTTTTCACCCTGGGAAATGGAGATGGGTGGGACGTAGAGTTCTGCCAAAGAGATAGGATGTTACTTCCGAGATTAGGTTACTCTTCCCAACTTGCTGCCTCTCTCGCTACTCGTGTTGATCCAAGCAAGTTGCCATGTTGTGAGTTGCCCCATTGTGAGGTCCTGATGATCTGTCAGGGCCCTGGACAGTCAACAGAAAACCATGAGAAACTGAAGCTCTCAGTCCAACCATCTACGACCTGTCAACAAGTAGGCGAGTGATGTTGAAAGCGAATGCCACCCAAGTTAAACCTGGAAATGAAGCCACAACTCTGGATGACACCTTGATTATAGTCCTATGACCCGCAGAAACTATAGGACAGTAAGTGTTTTTTGTTAAAGCAGCAGTATTTTGTGTGTGTGTGTTTTAACACAGCTATAGATAACTACTACAGTCACATTGTTGGACTACTCAGCCTAATGCAAATTTTATTTTATTTATTTATTTAGAGACAGAGTTTCACTTTATCACCCTCGGTAGAGTGCCGTGGCATCACACAGCTCACAGCAATCTCCAATTCTTGGGCTTAGGAGATTCTCTTGCCTCAGCCTCCCAAGTAGCTGGGATGACAGACGCCCGCCACAACGCCTGGCTATTTTTTTTGTTGCATTTTGGCAGGGGTTCGAACCTGCCACCTCCGGTATATAGGGTCAGTGCTGTACCCACTGAGCCACAGGCACTGACCTAGCCTAATGTAAATTTTAAAAAGGCATTTACTACTCCAGAATTTTCAGTCACCATCACGACCTACTGTTGAGAGCCTGTGCAGCTTCCTGTGCCCAAAACAAAGATACTGAGATGAACAAATGGTCACGGTCCTTGGAAAAAGAGGCTGCAAGATAAATAAGACCAGTAACTTCAGCATTTACCACCGTCAAGACTCCTTTTCTTAACCATATCACTTATACTGTGTATGTGTACCTTTGGGAGAGGGTACAGGTGTTGTTCTTGCCTGTGGAACATTCAATCCACCTTGTTCTGCTTAATAGCACACCATTTTTTCCCTTGGAAACTCACCCCTATTCCATTGTTCACTCATGTGGTACAGATGGGGCCCAACTCACACCCTGCCTGGCTTAGGAAGGAGCACATGACTAGGTCCAGCCAATCAAAGCATTCGGTCCTCCTTCCCACACTGATTGCTCCAGGGAAGGCTGTGCAAATCAAGCTGAAACAATTAGAACCTCTTGAAAGATAATGTAAAGCTACAACCCAACAGAAGCCACCACAGGGGAGTCTATCTGTAGATGAAGCCAAAAACTAAAGACCCAGCCAAGAAATAGAGATGGATTCCAATAACAACACTTGAGTGTCTGTATCAAGCCACACCTGACGTCAGTGAACTCCATGGACTTCTAAATTATGTAAGCCCGTCATTTCCCATTTTAACTTATGTCATTTTGAGTTGGATTTCTGTTACTTGCAACCAAAAGAGTTTTACCTAATATGCTCATCTTGCTTTGCTGCTCCAAGATTTAAAACAAAATAGCCACTTTGTAGATTAGAGAATGTTGACAATACAAATTGAAAATTTCCCAATTATTAAAAGCAGCTCTGGCTTCCAATGTAAGTTATGGCAAACTTCGTTCTAGAAAGGCCATTCTCTACAATGGCTAGCTAGGAAATCCAGAATTTTGGTTGTGTTGTTTAAAAAGACTTGGAATACTTTCCCCCCTTTCTCCTCTCTAATGAGAGAAGATGACTGACATAAATATTCCTCCCTTCCTTCCTTCTTCAAATAGTTGATAAATCATACCAATAAATGTTGAATGAAATAAGCAAGCCCTAGAAGATGACATTCAGCATAATATCCTTTTAAAAATCAGTTTTATTGGGACAAAATTTATGTACACTAAGCTGTATCCATTCAAAGTGTACAGTTTTATGAGATTTTGCAGAGGCATACATATCTATAATGAGGAAACATGGCCACAATAAATATATCGAACATTTTCATCACCCTAAAAATATTCGTCACAGCCCTTGCAATCTGTCCTTGCCTCTGCCCTGCATCCAAGCAACCCCTGATCTTTTGTCGCCTTAGTTTGTGTTCTTTAAAATTTTATACCAGGCTCGGAGCCTGTGGCTTAAGTGGCTAAGGCGCCAGTCACATACACCTGAGGTGGTGGGTTCAAATCTGGCCCAGGCCCCCCCAAACAACAATGATGGCTGCAACCAAAAAATAGCTGGGCGTTGTGTGGACACCTGTGGTCCCAGCTACTTGGGAGGCTGAGGCAGGAGACTCCTGAGCCCAGGAGTTGGAGGTTGCTGTGAGCTGTGATGCCACAGCACTCTACCCAGGGGGACAGCTTGAGACTCTGTCTCAAACAAAATAAATAAGTAAAAGTTTATACCAACAGAATCTTAACTATAAGTACTCCTCTGCATCTGGCTTCTTTCACTCAATATAATGATCTCTGGACTTACCTATACTATTCCACATATTAGTAAAGTTTATTACTTTTTATCCTTATGTATTATCTAGTGTATGGCTATGTCATAATTGTTTATCCATTCATGCATTGTTGAACAGATGGGTTTTCCCCTGGTTTTGGTCACCGTGAATGAAGCTGCTAGAAACATTTCTGTACAAGTCTTTCTGTGGACATTCTCATCTGTCTTGTAGCAGAATGATTAGGCTGTGTGGTCAGTGTGGGCTTATTTTTTAAGAAACTGCCAAAAAGTTTCCAAAAGACATTCTACCAACTTACATTCACACCCACAGTGTAGGAGAGCTCTATTTATTACTTCACCAGTTTTTGTCACTTGTGGCAGTGTTAGCTTTTTAAATTGTAGTCATTCTAATGGGTGGGTAGTGGTATCTGTTGTGGTTTTAATTTGCATTTTAGTGATAACTAATGATTTTGATTATCTTCTCACATGCCAGTTGGCCATCTGGATATATCCCTTTATGAAGAGTAAATTTAGCTTCTGAATATTTATTATTGGGATGTTTGTCTTCTTATTGTTGGGTTGTAAGAGCTCTTTATATATTCTAGATAGAGATTTATGTAATTTCCAGATTTATATGTTGAGAATGTTCACCCAAACTGTCATTTGCCTTTTGACTTTTGCAGAGGTATCTTTCAAAACAAAAGTGTTTTTTTAATTTTGGTGAAATACTATTTGTCATTATTTTCTCTAATGGCCATGCTTTCTGTGTCCTATCTAAGAAAAACTTCAGCTATCTCAAGGTATATGAATTGTGCCAGATTCATTTGATTGGATGTTATATGTGTGGGCCTACTTCTGAACTTAGTTTTCTTTTGCATTGATCTATTTATGTCTACTTTCACAAATAGTGGTTCCTTTTGACTACTAAAAACTTTATCGTAAGGGCCTGTGGCTCAATGAGCAGGGCACCGGCTCCATATACTGAGGGTGGTGGGTTCAAACCTGGCCCTGGCCAAACTGCAACAAAAAAATAGCTGGTGTTGTGGTGAGTGCCTGTAGTCCCAGCTACTCTGGAGGCTGAGACAAGAGAACCGCCTAAGCCCAAGAGCTGGAGGTTGCTGTGAGCTGTGTGACACCAGGATACTCTACCGAGGGTGATAAAGTGAGTCTTTGTCTCTACAAAAAACCAAAACAAAAAACAAAAAAAGAACTTTATAGTAAGTCTGGAATCAGGTAGTTTAAATTACTTTTGGCTATTCTAAACCTATTCTATTTTCAAATAAACATGAAAATCAGCTTGCTTATTACCAAACACCAAAAGCCTTCTGAGATTTTGACTCAATCAGCAGACTGAGCTGATTTACAAAGGAGTTTGGGAAAACAGAACAATTCACAGACATGGTACATCTTTGTCTGTAGGTCTCTAATTTCTTTCACCATTGTTGTTTGACTTAAAGTGCAGAGATGTCCCATGTCTTTGGTTATATTTGCCCCTAAGCATTTTAAGGTTTGGGTACTACTGTAATTAATATGTAAAAATACTCACTTTCAATTTTATGCTGCTAGTATAAAAATATACAATTATTTTTTATTGATATCAACCCCCTATCCTGTAACCTTATTCTTATTCACTTACTACTTCTAATAGTTGTTTTATAGATTTCTTGGAATTTTCTACATTAACAACCATATCATCTGCAAAAACAGACAATTTAACTTCTTTGCTTACATTCATAATTCCTTGTATTTCTTACTGTGTGTGTTTTATTACACTGTTTAGGAACTGCCCAACAGTGGTGAACAGCAGTGTGAGTCCAGGAATCCTTATCTAATTTCTGATCTTAGTGTAAAAGCATTCACTATTTACCATCAACTAGGATGTTACCTGTTGGTTTGTGGTCCTTTATCATACTGAGGAAGTTCCTTCCTACTCCTGGATGCTTAGAGCATTCATCACAAATAAGGGCTGAGTTTCTTCAAATGCATCTTCTGTATCTATTGCAATGGTCACATGGTTTTTGCTCCTTTATTCTGTTCATAGGGTGAATATCATTGATTGATATTTTTGTGTTACACTCATCTTACATGCCTGGGATAAACCCAGATTGGTCATAATACACTAACTTTTCTCATTAATGTCGTTAGACTTGATTTGCTAATCTTTTGTAAAGTATTCTGGTGTCTACTCATAAGGCATATATTGTAACACTTGTGGTAATGTCTTTGTTAGATTTTGGTGTTCATATCATACCAGCCATAAAATGGGTTGGAAGGTATTTCTTCTTCTAATTTCTGGAAGACTTTGTACGAGATTTTGTTATTTATCCTTCGAACATCTGAATGTTGATACCTGTGACAGGCAGCAGCTCAAATCTCAGTTCAGATTGCTCTCAATCTGCCCATGCCTGCGTGGCTCGGGGTTAATAGACATCTTGGTTTGTACACAGAATTTGGTGTTCCTCCTATTTGGCAGTTTCCCTCTCTTTCCTAGTATCTGCCCTCCACCCCTCCAGTGGCTTTGGATACTCGGAGCTCCTTCAGATGATTCTTCCTGCCCCAATGAGTACAGGCTCTCTCCTAAAATTTTAGCCATACCCCATCACAACTACACTCAACTCTGGTTACCTTCAGGGCAAAACCACGGACAAGGAAAAAACTCTATGGCAGTTACCCTCTACTTTTAAACTCCCCTACAAAAATCTCCCTGCTTCTGTGCACTCTCTAAAGCTTCTGGGGAGCCCCATTTTGTTTGTAGTGATTTGCAAATAACTTCCCGTCTGTTAGAAGCCTGCTCCTCTATAACTAAAAGAAAGTTCAAACCCGATAACCACCTATTGTTTAGAAGGATAGTGTGTTATAAGAAGCATATAAATAAGCTAAGGAATGATAAAGACAAAATTCAGATTAATGTGTGTCTGGAGAAGGCAGGCAGGGCTGAGAGATAGGACAGCACACAGATAAACGCAAATTATTGTCAGTGTTCTAATGTTCTGGGTGTGTGGGGGTTACTACACATTGACTACGTTACTCATAAATGAATAAACACCATGATTATAATATGGGCTAGGCAGAGGCCAATGATGGCAATCACCATAAACCAAAGACTTTGATGAATTTAATTCTCTCCATCTACAAACAAAGGTTCACAGAATCTTCCTCTTGTTTCTAGACTCCTGAAAAGTCTCAAAACCAACAAGATTCGGAGAAGCTGAACCTGGGAAATGGCTAAGGATTTATGAGATTCATTTATAGGTAAAATTCATGAACCATTCCAATTTAGGCACGTCTTGGACACATGGTGAGTAATGAGGAAATGCCTTAAATACCGTTGTTTTGAATGGGAAGAAAAGGAAGACAAAACCCCCGCATGTGTGACGTGTTTTTTGTTCAGAGCACGGACAGGTTATTTTGACAGAGAAAAGTTCTTGAAGATTTAGAAGCCACGAACAAGAAAAGGGATTGGATTTAAGAACACTGAAGCAGTCTCAAAGCAGGAGAAAACTTCAGTTTGCAGGCCCCAAAGCATATTCACATGTCAAGGACTGTGGGACATTTTCCCAGAGGGGCCTGGACCAGAAGCCTCCCTGGTCTTATTATCTGAAACTAGGCTGAATGGAGCACCAGGGAATATGCCGCAGGGAGAAAGATCACACTGGCTAAAAGGGTGGAAAAAGTGATGCAATCAGAAAGTTCTTTCCCATCTCTAATTTTATGACTCTGTAGAAAGGAAGGAGGATTCAAACTACTTCAAAATAAGATCACCGGAGATCTGGCTTCGATGACTGGCTCTGAGGACATGGAAGATGATTACAAAGATTTATTTTTCTCATTGATACCGCCACTGGACTCCATAGCAAACATAGGGAAAAATGCCAAACTAATGCAGAGTGATTTCTCAGGGAATTGAGAACAGTCGAGGAAGAATCTACAAATAATAATGCTGAAGAATAAAGGCTTTCCTTCCCAGCATTTGCCCAGTGTTTCATTTTTCTGAATATTTCAAAGAGCACAAGCCGAAAGCTACCTTCCACCTGCTCGCTACACGATTTTATTTTAAAGAGAGTGCACTCCAGAAGACAAACCTCTACAGAAACAAATACCATTAGATTTCCTTTTCTTTTTTCTTATTTGGCGTCATTAATAATAAATTGTATGTATTTTCCCAAGTCAAAGAAAAAAAAATCAGTGCCTGTCTATTGCTTTCACTGACACAGTCCTAAAAGCTCATTTTTAAATAAATGCCACATATATATACATGCAAGTATAATTTTTTTTAAAGGGGACTGAAAAATTTGCAAATTGGCTTAAAATTCAAAATCTCCCATCAGCTGAACACTGTTGTAAGTAAATAGGACCTCTTTGAGGGAAGGTACTCCTCATTACGAGGCAGGTTACAGGGACACCCAAGTTTATGTCAGTAGCAGATTCTGTTAAGATATGCACCAAAGGAATCGTGTCTGGACTGTTTCAACTGGGAGGGTGTTGGTGTAATGTTGGTATTTAGCTGTGATCTAGAGATCAGCAGAGGTCAGGCCGGACAAAGCAGCGCCTAATGAAGCTTCTAGTGTCTGGGGTGAAAGATCCACAAAGCCTTTCAAATTAGCAGCTGAATCCTGACATTCATTAGTGATTATATATGCAAGGGCTGTGTCTTAAGCCCCGACCAGTAAAACAGCCTAGACGCTCTGCATACACACAAAGGAAATAAAGTATGTACAAATATAAAGAACCAGCACATTTTAAATGCCTTCCCCTTCACATTTGGACATTTTTCTCTTTTTTTTTTTTCTGTTCCTTCTTTTTATTTTAATGACAGGACTGCGGTATGCTTACGTTCCAATTTCATATTAAAATAATTACCACCGTGACTAAAATGAGACTTTCGGGTATTTTTTTTTTTTTAAATTTTAATCAAGGACGGTCTAGTCACAAATTGCTTCTGCTAAGTTCTGTACAAGACATAATACACTCTTGTTAACTAACAAAACCAATAAATCAAGCTGAAGCTCTTATTAAAGTATCTTACAGGACTAAATTTATCACTGATGACAAATTTAATTTGGGCTTCTGAGAGTTTGGCCTCCTTGCATGTACTTCAACAGATTTTTTGGAGGGGGCAGTTATTTCACAAGTAATGAATGCTAAATTTACTTGAAATTTTTAGAGATGGAAAAAGAGAACTTCCCATAAAAAAATTAAAAAAACCTGTCTTCTTCCTAGAGCTTTACTGTCACTGGGAAAAGTTATGCACTAAAATTCTTTTCCAGTAATGCTATGCTTTGCATATTAGAGTTAGGAGAATTTTTAATACGGTGATGATGACCATTTTACAAAGTAATTTATAACCATCACTCACTTAACCCACACCGGATCTCCGCAGATGGGTCAGTTATTATCCCTTGATAATGAACATAAATAAATTAAGATACAGAATTTCCCCTACATAACAGGTAGAATAATTTTAATCTGTGGCAAGGTCATTTGGCACAAGGGAGGGTGGAAAGAGAAAAAGTGAAGAAATGCACAGAATTGTGTGGGGTCTTCTTCGTAATTTTCCAATACTACCCCTAAAAGTACGGTAATCCCTTTTAGTATCAAAAGAGAAGTACATTTCAAATAAACATAAAATGATTATTCATAGGCAACCTTTCCTTGACATCATGCTTCTAGATCGTAATATGAATAATGTCTTATTTTCTGTTCTAGTCAACCATATGGTGTACAGCTTATTGTATACCAAAACCGGGTTACACAGTCATATTTTCTATAAACTTTTCCTCCTTCGAAAGGATTGCTCTATAATCCTATGTCAGCGTTTTTCTGTTGTCTTTTCAAACAGTATTTTCTCTCTTAACAATGCAATCAGCATATAAAAACCAAATTTCACCACCTGGTCCTGTTTAAGGCAAACCAAGCAGCCTGAACCACAGCCTGACAAGGAGAACGTATTAAGCTCTTGAACAAAAGCATCTAAGTCGACCTGTTTTGCAGACTGATTAATAGAAACAAGCTCCAAGGACTAATCACAAGTCAAGCCCTGTTTTGCAGATTAATAGAACAAAGACACAGGAGAGGAGGGGAGGTTACGGCACCAGAATACAAATCAGCAAAGGTAGGCACCAGGCTTTCCTTGACTGAAACCACATCCTGTAAAGCCAGACCCAGAAACCCATGTCCAAGGGTGTCGCATTTGGAGATGAATCCAAATACAGCACCAAAGAGGTCTGGATTTTATCAGCCAGCCTGGCACCCTATAAGCCATCTTGGTTTTACACTCTTCGGAGATTCAGATTTAAAAGAAGAAACAAGATTTTTAAACAGAATAATGCATGGCTCTAGATGCTTTGGGAGACTTCCTTCCGTTTCAGCCAGGAAAACCACAGTGCTTGTGGATCGGGACAGACACTTTCCCGTCCCCATCTTTGAATGGGGTCATGTAGGAAGCAGCAGAAGCCCCCACTCACACCCAGAGGACATGCGATGGGAGCGCCAAGTTAGAATAAGAGAGTTAGTTCCCAATTACCCTCAGGCATATATTTTACAACTAGAGAAGCGACCTTTCTTCCTGACTGTAAAAATAAAACTTAACCTGCCCTAAGAATGTACAAAAGCCCAGGAATGATAGGATGGGAGAAAGAAGAAAAAACCTTTCCTAAGAGAACACTGCTGTTATACTTGTGGTATATTATCTCTCAGTTTTCATTTTCTGTCTATATTTCATCCAATTTTTATAGTGTTATGATCCATCCGTGTATTTATGGTGGGGATATGGCTTTTAAAAGGCTCACTGTTAAACATAAGAAAAATATACCCTTGCTCCCTGATGGATAAATGTTCATTCTTTTTCTTTTAATTTTTTTAATGCTGATTCTTTAATGGATAAAATCATTCAAGGTGAATATATCAATTGTTTTTACTGGAACTGTAACATCTTCATACATATGAGTATGTGGTTAACTGAGAAAAGTCTACATAGCGCGAGAAACGTAATCTTTAAGAACTGAGACGTCTACTTGTTGCGTGATTCCTATTCTAGTCTTGATTTTCTACGTTAACGGTTTTCCTTTCATTGTTTTTCTACTCTTATTTATAGAAAGCCAAAAAGGCAGAAGCGTTTTTGGTTTCATTCAGAAGAAGAGCACTTTATTTAACAATTTCAGAGCGGGACAAAGAGAATGTACTTTCGCTAGCATATTCTGTTTATTGTAACAATCAACAAAGCAAAACCACACTCGTAACGATGTATCAATAGTTAGGAAGTGTCAGCACTGACTTTTAGGGCACTGTTCGGCCTGTGGTATAAAAGCTAGCCACATTGCAAAATGTCTTAAGAAGCCATCCTACTTCTTTCTGGATCACTGAGCGAATTCTCAGGAACTCTTTGAACTGTTTCGAAACCCAGTTCAGACTCTATAGAAGGTAATTCCTACAGCAAATCACCTTGAAGACCAACACCCTCCTTGGTATCAGATTTTCTCTTTAATAGTGATACTGAACAGCACATACAGTTTGAATCTAAGAAGACACTCAATACTCTGAGAATTCCTTCCCCTAGACTTTCCTGGGCCTGCCCACCCTGAAGCTGCTGTACAAGCTGACAGCTACATAAGGGTCAGACGCTCCATCACTTCTTTCTCTCTTTCTCTCTCTCTCTCTCTCTCTCTCAGACACACACACTTGGGTTTCCCATTCTTTTTTAAACTCATTTTGTTGGTCCTACAGGTAAGTACTGCTTCCTTTAGAATTATATCTTTCTAAGGGAGAGGCTGACTTTGGATAAGACAAGAAACAAGCACATCTAAGGTACATCTAGTAACAGACGCAGCAGCGTGGGTGTAGCCTAAAATCTTCATTCTCAACCGCTTCCCAAGTATTCATTTTTTCAAATAATATAAAAGCAAAGTCCACACATGAATCCTGTGAGTCTTTCAGACAAACTTGTCTCCCACATTTTTTCCCCTTACACGTAACACCAATGGGAAAGAAGAGTGGGAAGGTGACTTAGGATGCCCCAAGAGCGCATTTCCAACCAGTCAGCTTTACCATCAGCAGTTTCTGATTCGGTTTAAGCCTAACAGCTTGTACTTTGCTCTTCAGAGATCAAAGCTAGAAGGGGTTTTCTGCTGATGCCTGATTCAACATAAAAATAGAGGCCCCCAAGAATGGCTAGTAATTTAGGGGTTGGACTTTTAAACCATTCACATAAAAAAAACTGTTTACTAGTATCTGTCTTTGACAATCCTCTTTCTAGGATTATGGAACTTGGAGCGACTTCTGATGGCTTGTGAAGCCATGAGTGGCATAGACAGTCTGTATGTCCTATTAGATTCGGCTCTAAGATTGATACGTTCCAGAAATTCAGTGCATATGGTAGCTTGAAACGTAGTGAGAAAAACAATCATTGCCGTTTATTAAGCTGGGCTGCCATCAGAGGCCCTCAGTTTTATGTGCAATCTTTTTGAACATAATGCATTATAGAAAAGAAGTGTATAACCAGTTTTAGAGAAGAATGGAAAATCAGTGTGTCGACTCTGACCTTTCTTCTTTACAAACATAGCATTGGTTTCACCTCGTCTTCAAAGTGGATTTACAGTAGAGTCGCATGAAATTTTAGCACCACTTTTTATTTAATATGATCCGTCTTATAAACGCACCATGTCAAGATCCTGGGTCTGAAAGTATCTAAATTAACCAATAGATATCCCCAGCACCTTCAGATGCGATCTTTTATCCTAGGAAGAATCTTATGTAGGCGAGGTCTTAACCCACATCCTCTATTTGCCCTTATAGCCCAGGTGCTTGTCTTCCCAATGCTTTTTCATTTCATTTTTTGTTCTGTTTTGTTTTTGCTACCGATTTCATTCTTGGACATTATTAGTCATAGTAACTGTCTTTACACTTTAACTGAGCTGATCTTTTATATTGGAGCCAAATATCCCCCCGATGTCCTCTCCTGAATTAATGCTGATTTGTGGCTCACCTTTCCTGCTCTTTGCAGAAGGCACCCACATTCTGCCAACCCAGAGCCTTTCACGTTTGCCACTAACTTCATGCTGGAGGAGCCCTTCTGCAAAATCCCACATTCAATTTAGTTATCATTCCAGATTCCCTTTATTTTTCCTGAGTGACAGTGCACTGCCAAGTGCTACTCATACCTTGAAAATCACACTAGGCGTACGTGACCTTAGAAATGCCCTGTAGGTCTTATTTAACTGACCTTCATTCACTTCCAGCCCTTTGACCAAACACGGGTGAATACGGGGTTCCTTTCCTAAATGGTTTCCACTTATCCAGATCATAAGCAGCCTGTCGTGCAAAGACATGGTACCATATTCGCTTTGAAAAGTTTTCTCTCTTCCTCTCTCTCCCATACCCCTCCCCCCAAAACAGAGGTAACTGTTTTCTTAGACTAAGTTTCCTGTTGGTCTCATTTCTGCTTTTCACTGCTTCTCACCCATCCCGGTGCACCACCATATAAACAAACCAAACCAAACCATAACCCGTTACAAAACAATTGTTAATTGTTAACAAGGGGAGAAAATAACTGAGTGCCTGGAGCTTAACATACACAATTCCAGACAAAGTGACTGTGAGTCGTGAAAACAAATAAAGGCTTTGGGACCAAACAGACGTGGAGCTGATTTCTACTTCTTCACCAGGCGAGTGTCCTTGGGTGAGCTGTTTAACCTCTCTAATCTTTCATTTTGTCATCTCACAAATGGGCATGATATAATCTCCTTTAGAGGGGTGCTATGACACTTAAAGTCAATGTTACATAAGGTACCTGTACATGAATGACGCTCAATCAATTGTAGTTATTATTATTTGAATACCCATTTGACAGATGAAACTGTGGCTCAGAGAGACTGAGTTAACATGTTCAAAAAGGCAAGTTCTAAAGGTCAACTTGAGCTGTTTCTAAAGACCTCTGTGCCATGGCCTCTGTCCCTAGTAGGCAGAAGAGAGTCATAGCTGGTAAGCTGTGTCCCACGGGGGAGCCGAGTTTTCAGAGTATGTGGGAGGGTCCTGCCAGAAGTTTGTTAGCTGGAGGAACTGATGGTTTAAGAGAGACTCTGTGAAAGTTTGTGGAGGAAGAGTTCAACAAAGGCTGTGCCTTTGGGGGTAGATGTTCCTGAGCCTGTAAGTCAGCCTGTCCCCCATCAAGCCTCCCACAGGCTTCCAGATGAACCTGTTAGAGGGTGGGTGCCCTGACAGCCCTCTCTGGAGCAGGTGAGAGGCACAGAGGGCTTCTCCGCTGCTGCCTCGCACAGAGCACAACATGGCTTTGATTACCAAGCTCTGTTATGAAACAACTTTGGCCGCCCTAGGCTGGCGTGGAAGGAGGGCCTGCGGCTATGCAGATGTCCTGCTGGCAAAGGGGGGCGGTGGTGAGAGGAGTAACCTCATCCACATGCACCTTCCTCAGAGGTCATCCGGAGAGTTAAAGGAGCAGGACGGTGACCTAGACTACCTTGGGGACACGTCCCAGCCACAGGGGAGCACAGCACTGCAGACAGACGGAGCAGCGGCTGTGACTGCAACCAGCGGACACAGGTAGACACGGCCTGTGGGACCCCGGTGGGCTCACTTCTGGTGAGACTTGGAGAAGTCCACTCACAGGTGCACGGCAGACTGTGAAATAAGAAATGCTTGTTTGTCGGGCAGTTTGAAAAGAAATGGTAAAGAGTCCACATGATCCTAATTTTGAGAATTCAACCAGTGGGAATGAAATCACTGAGAAGTGGGAATACTCCGTACCGGACAAAGGACACTCTGAGCCCTGCCCTGCTCTGGATTCCTGCCAACCTCAGCCTTCCCGCTGACCCCTCTGACTGCAGCCTGGGAGAGGTGGTCTCCAAATCTAACAACAACTTCTACAGCTGCTCACAGAATGGGGAGAAGGCATCCCAGCTGAAGAAAGGATAGGAAAGACCTACAAAAGTACTGGTGGAGCCTTTCTGTGAGAACTCACTGCTTTAAAGTCAGGTTCGCCCTGCTCCCATCCCTGACCTTTGCTAAAGCACGACATCTGGAGAGACGCTCACCTCTCTCCATATCTGAATGTTCAGGAAGAATCTAGGTACGTTCTCGAAGTGAACAGACAATGTTTACTTTGGGGCTTTGGTTCCATTTTTCTCCATTGCCTCCAGTGCCCCATTTTGTAGACTCCAAGGCATTTTCTTTCCTTGTGCAACTGGCTGTCTCATCTGTGAAAACCTTCAGTTCATCAACCACAGATAATGTATCTCCCTACCACCACCACCCTCATTTATTTATTCATTCAGCAGATAGGGACTGAGCCCCTATGATGTGCCAGGCCCTGGGCGAGCCTATAGGGTACATCAAGAACAAAGCCCCAGGTCCCTGGCCTCATGGAGCTTACAGCGCCTTTATAATCTCTTTCTGTCCACCAGCAGCAACTTTGCTTTAAAAGAAGAAACCTGTTAGTGTAACAGGAAAAAGGGAAAGAACACCCAGCAGCCAGCCAGCCATGTCCAAATGAGAAGGCGCAGGTCTGCGCTGGAGCACAGTGTGTGGGCCCCTGGCAGGCCTGACCGCGTGGGGCACACTGCCAGCACTTCCTTCTTGCTGTGTCTGCCCAGAGCTGCTGTCTCTCTCAGATGCTGCTTGGTGCTCTAGAGGGAAAAAGCTCCATGCAACTGATACTTGCCCCCTGATGTGTGTTGTGTGTGAATTCGTCTCAGTGGAGCAGAAGCACCAGAAGGAGCTGACCCATAGCTTATGAAAAACAAAACAAACAAACAAAAAAAATGTAACTTTTTAAAACCCTAGTCTCCAGGACATACCATGCAAAAGATGCTGGATAGTTTTTTTTTTCTGCCCCTTTGACAGTCCTATTTTTTCCCAGAAGCACACCTCGCCAGTGAATCCTGAAAGCCCCTGATGGGCATTGGCTTGGATTCTGTCCACCCTTTTTGCATCTAGACAGAAACAGCCAGGTCTTCCAAGATGAGAAGTGGCCACTTCCTGAGTCGCTCAGGTCAAGGCATAATAGACAGACATCTGTGGTTGCTAGGATATCCTGGTTTAGTCTAAAGAACTCAGCCAAGAAACCCTGGATTCTAACCCTATTTCTCCCCTCAAATTAACACTGTGGCTATAGGCAAGTCACTTTATCTATCGGAAATTCTCTCTCTGTTTTGGTCTTCTCTGTTGTAAGGAGGCAGCATCAGCCATACAGATGCTTGTAAATGCTGGCTCTTATTAACACGTATCCTGGTTCTTTTAAAGAACTGTTATGAGACCCAAGTGAGATAATACTTATAAAAGTTCCCTGAGTGAAACATACTCTCCAAATGTAAATTTATTATTGTTGTTTGCTAACTGAGTTGTTCTCTCAGAATGTGCAGGCAAAAATTTAGATGATGCCAATGGTTGCCAGGGAGCATAACTGAATGCACACCAACACTTTTAACAACCTCCACATTCTTCCATACAACCACTGCCAGCACATCAGATAGATATAGGGCATGTTTAAAGTTGGAGCTAGACCAGGAGTGGGGAACCTGAGGTCTTAAGGCCACATGTGGCTTTCTAGCTCCTTAACTTTGGCCTTTGACTGAATCCAAATTTTATAGAGTATTTTTATATCTTTGTATTTGTCTTATGCATTTTTATTTTATTTTAAAAAAATGAATGCATTTAAAATACCAAAGCATAAATAAGTTCCAACTAGAGAATCCTCCCAGATTGACAGGCACAATTAGAACATTATTAGTAAGCCATAAGGGTTAAATTGATAGCTGCCGTGCTCATGATTCAGTTCTGGCTTCTCCTGCCTTACTGGTGCCATTATCGTGTAAGGCTGGTTGGTGAGAGTTTATGGGGGTCAAGTACACCAGTCTGTTATTAGCTTCTGACAGTGGTGAACTGTATTTTTTAATTCTGTCTTGTTAACACCCCATCATGTCAAAGAGGACCAAGAGAAAGCTGAGGGAAGAAAACAACATTTTTGAATGAGAATTACAATATTATCTTGTTTCTGCTAAAGAGAAGATGATTTGCTTGCTTTGTGATACTGCAATGTCAGTATTAAAGAAATTCGATGCTCATCAGCATTATAACTCACAAGAACCACAAATATTTTCAGTTAGAGGGAGAGGTACAGAAGGTTGTATTGCAGAAATTAAAAGATGAAAAGAAAAAGCAAAGCTAGTGCTTTCCAGCAGCAATAAGATCCGGAAATAATGCCACTGAAGCAATTATAAAATAGCTTATATATGTGGGAAAAAGGGGGAGCCATTCAGTGATGCAGAAATTGTGAAAGAATGCATTGTTAAGGCTGTAGGATGCTTAGACCAGGATGAGGTTTCAAAGTTCAAATGACTGCCTCTTTCAAGAACCATAACGGATCAGCACCATGAACTAGTGTTCAACTTCACAGCAAAACTTTGTGCAATACTTCAAAAGGAAAATATATATTATTCAGTTGCTCTGGATGAATCAACTGATACTACTGACCAGGAGCAGGTTTATATTTCATTCAGGTCATAACAGTAGATTTACTCTGCTCCAAAGAATTACTTGCTTTGGGCACTCTTGCTAATAGAACACAGGAATAGATATGGGGAATAGATACCTTCAAGTTTCAAGATAAATGTTGTGAAGTTGGACTGAATTTGGTAAATTTAGTGAGTGTATGTACAGATGGTGCACCTTCCATGACAGAAAAACATGAAGGATTTATTGCACAGATAATAAAAGCATTAACAGATCCAGATGCTCTCATTTCTTTTCATTATATCTTGCATCAGCAAAATCTCTGCGCTCAAGCTTCTATTTTAAGTGACACTTTGCAACACGTTATAAGTAATGTTAACTATATTCCTGCAAAGGCAACAGGGCATTATCAATTTTGATGGCATGTTCTGTGTAGATTTGTTGGATCATCCTAAAGTCCATCGGCTACGGCAGGGACAGGTGTCAGGCAACATTTTATCTCTGTAAAAACATATAGTTAAACTTTATTAAGAACATCAACAGCCATGTGAATTATTGAAAGAAGATTTCTGTCGGAATGGTGCATTTCTGTGTCATGTGTCAAGTCAAAATGACTTGAATTTTACTTTGCAAGGTAAAACTAAGCTTGTGAACAATAGGTGACCAAAAAAAAAAAAAAAATCCAAGCGTTTCGAAAACAGGTTTCTGTCCTCAAAATACTTCTTCAAAGGGAAATTTCAGATGAACATTTTCCTCAGTTAGCAAAGGTCAGTGATGAGCAGGATGATACATGGTGATCATCTGAAGAACACACAGCCACTATAGACCTATTAATTGGACAACACAATGAAAGGTTCGTTGACTTCTGAAATCACGACATCCTGCTCAAATTACCATTTCGGCCTCACCTAGTTGATATGATCAAGGCACCTAAAGAACTATAGATGGAATTGATTGAGCTCTCAGGAGATGACATTTTAAAGTCATTGTTTGATGCCAAGAAACATCTCATCAAAATATGGAAAAATGCA
Source organism: Galagoides demidoff (assembly GCA_963574575.1). Lineage (NCBI taxonomy): Eukaryota > Metazoa > Chordata > Mammalia > Primates > Galagidae > Galagoides > Galagoides demidoff. The sequence goes on from CAUYQV010054847.1 coordinate 46,897, forward strand.
GAATACTCACGGCTTTGGCAAACTGCCAAAAAAAATGCTTCCTTGTTTTGTAACCACTTATTGCTATGAAACTACATTCTCCTGCCTAATCCAAATCAAGAAGCCCTTAAGGTCACAGATGGCTAATACCCATATAAAGCAGAGGTCCTCAACCTTTTGGGGGGCCAGGGACCAGTTTCATGGAAGACGATTTTGCCACAGATTCAACAGGTCATTGGGGGAGGGGGTCAGTTCTCATGAGAAGCACCTAGAGCCCTTTGTGCACCGCTGATACATAGTAGGGTTCGTACTCCCATGAGAATCTAATGTCACTACTTTCGAACAGGAGGTGGAGCTCAGGCAGGGATGCCAGCAAGGGGGAACAGCTGTAAATACAGATGAAGCGGCACTTGCTCACCTGCTGCTTACCTCCTGCTGTGCAGCCTGGTTGCTAAGAAGCCACAGATCTCTACCAGTCTTGGACCAGTACCAGTCTACCACCCATCAATTGGAAAACACAGAGCTACAGGATCAAGAGAAATTACAGATCTGCATGCTATAACTGAATACAGTATTTCAAATGCTTTCCAACAGAAAGCAGACACAACAAAGTCATTAAAAGTTTAGTTAACTTTCATATATCGCTTTCATTTTGGGAAGTATTAAGCACATAAGAGCTAGATTTTTATCATATAATGTACATTTTTCAGCATATATAATTGAAGTTTCTTGACGGCAGCTTTGCTAGATTACAACTAAATTAATGTCACCTTCCAACGTGCAGAGGTTCCCCACCCCTGAGCCAGAAAGAGCTGGTGGAAAGAAAGGTTAAGAGTGAGTTGGATCCAACCTGCCCTGCATCAAACTGGCTTTTGAAATGGTATTTACTGATTTGGCTATCAAAGGGGGGTAGGAAGCAAAGTGAACAGTTTTGCTTTCTCCTTTTTCAAATAAACAGGGCAGTTGCTAAACCAGAACTGAATCTGATCTCATGCAGCTCTAAGAGCAGTCAGCTGCATTCTGAAACAGACAAAAATGTAAACAGAGCCCTGTAACTCTAGACTGGGGCAGAACAGCCATAGGTTTCATAATGGGAGAGTCTATGGGCCCTCTGCCAAGAAAAATGAAATGTTAGCCTGGGCCTTTAAACAGAATCATGTAAGAGCAGAGTGCATATTTGTTTAACACACACATAAGACCTTTTTCTGTGCCAATACCTTTCTGAACCCTCCTGAATAAAAGCTGGAATCCCTGAAAAACATGGTGCAGAACCAATATTGTTTGTACAGTCTTGTGCTTTAACACAAAAGGATTTTTCTGCTGAACACAGAGCTGTTTCTTTCTTTCTTTTCTTCATTTTTTTTTGGGGGGCGGAGGGAGAACTCAAGTTAATTACAAAGTATGACTATGAAAGTAAAATAAATGAACCCATTCCGCCCATCCCCATCTCTAAATTCTGTCATAGGAGTTGCCAATCAGTTTTCTAATCCCCTCATTCAATATCTGCTGTTAATTTCTTCTTCGCTGTTTCAAGAACTTGAAGACTGTCAGCAAAATACATGATGCATTACAAAACTTATAATTGGAATTAAAAACATCTGAAGCTTTTCTGACAGGGTAAACATAAAGTACTATGGCACCAATCAGAACAAGGAAACGTAAGCAACCTTACAGCTATTTTGTGTGCAAACACAATTATAAAGGCTGTAGAATCAACACTCAACTCCCACTCTGGAAAATGATGAGAAAATTAGCTCTAAATGAATGAATGAGCGCCACGTGGTTATGGTAGGAAATGAGGGGAAGGTGGGGGAGGGGGGGACAAATCCTGCTCACGCTTCCTTTGAAAATGCAACCCCACAGACTTGGTCTTCCTATTTCAGCCATTTTAGAATCATACGGCCTAGGCCTGATCTAATTTTCCTGGGGTGGAAGTTAAGGCACTTCCTCCACAGTTACTAAATCTGACAAATTACACCTGGGTCCACTCTAACGTGAAAAAAAAATGCGCTCTTTGTTCCTGACCTCTTGGTCAGCCTAGAGATCAAATTCCTGGACATCGGAAAGCCCCACTCATATTCATTAAAAGCCACGGGAGACCAGCTCGGTACTTCTGTTCAAGAGGAGAACAAGGTGCCGGCTTTCCCTGAACAATGCAACTGCTCTGCTCCAGTTGGTACAATACAGACCTCTTACTTTTTGCAGCTTGGCTGCTAATCAATTAGAACGTGGATTTTTTTTTTCTCCCCCTGCATAGCATCTAAGTATTGAAAGCGCATGTGAAATCAGAAAAAGAAAAGGCTAGTCGATTTTTAACTGCCAAGTCCCACGAGTAAGTTTACTAAAACCTGCTGGCATTAACCAAAAACACCACGAAAATTTCAAAATTCCATCTCCCCTCTACCCTGCCCAGAGAAGCCATTAGTTACCACGATGGCTACTATTTGACAGATGAGAATTTTGTCTCCTCTTTCTAACCATACTTGGCCTTTGGAAAAGACATTATGGAGCTGAGAGTGAGAGTCACAGAGAGGAAATTGAGAACCACCTTGGTGGCAGGGAATCAACACACCGGGGAGATGAGAAATTCACGGGATTTCCTGTTGGAAAAGCCAAGTTCGAAGGCTCATCTAACGGCCTGACAACACCAGACCCTCTTCTTCTACCCCCCCCAAAAAAGGAAGAGTAAAAAACTAACAATAGGAAAAGTGAAGCCCATCTGTGGCTGAACTGTTAAAAGATGTCCGATTCCTTCCTTCAAGGGTCTCGGAAGAATGAGATGATGAAGAAATATATGCAGACGTCATAAGACCTGTGTTAAGGCCCCCGAGGCAGAGATGCCCTGGGGAATTCATCAATTCTTGCCCTCCTTCCAAGGGAGTCTCTGTCTTTCCTGGACAAGGAATCCCACTTACAACTTTTTCAGTTAGACCATTGAATTTTCCCAGACCCATCAAACCGCACTGAAAGCCTCTTCCTTGGGGATCTATTAATAATAAGTACTACGGCCCGTACCCGGTGCAAACATACATGAATGCTCTGGTGTGTTGTAAGTTACTTTCTACATACAAATTCCTGTTAAATTGTAAATTAGAAAACACTACTTTAATTCTCCCTGGTCTTGAGGTAGCTTTCAGCTGTGCTGCAAGTTATAGACATGTAATGAATACTAACTAATATTCTTTTTCTGCAGCTAAACCAACTCACAATCCCTATTTTTTAAATATATGAGTTACAGCTGTTTTCCTGATCCGACCGCAATTACTTTGGAGAAACCTATGTCAGGATGGAAATCCTTAGTATCGGGGTTCTTATTTTGATTTCTGTTTTTAAATTAAAACCACTAGCAATATGAGGAATGCAGAACTTAACGTTTCCTCCAGAAAAGTCACTGGAAAAGCGTGCAAATCAAACTTAAATCAGTTTATGTTATTTGGGGGTTGAAAGAGATGTTGGGTTATGAAGCAGACATTCACCTGTGGGTAGGTCTCAGGGATGGAGAAAACCTAACTTCTGAAGACAGAAAAACGGTATCTGTGGTATACATTCTCCCGAACATTGCTTCTAGTTAAATTCTTAATAGTAAAAGAGGTTAAAAGATGTTCAGGGCTTTAAAATTATGAAGCAGGCCCTGCAAATACATAATCTCTTTGCAGATTCTAAGTTTGGTGACTATTTAAATGGGTGGTGAATCAGAAAGACTAGGGCAGGCCTCATTCCCCCCAGTTTGGCAACAACATAGAGAAGTTTATGTGACTTTCCTAGTGTCATCCAATCAGCAGAGGCTAAACAAGGGTTAGAATGCCCCCCACTCAACTCCAAGTCCCACAGTCTCCTTATGAAGGTCGTCAAAGACATAAAGTAGATTAGGAACATCAACACTCCTCTACTAGTAGTAATAGCTAACACTTAACCAAATACCTACTGTCTGCTAGGAAACTATGGTGCGGATGCATCAACTCTATCTTCATAACAGTCATGTCAGGCAACAATCATTCACGTCATGTTCTATCTCCCATTTCAGAGATGAGGAAACAGAGGCCTATGGATGTTAAGAAACTTGCCCAAGGTTCCAGAGCTCAATACGTGGGAGAGGGAGCCAATACTGTCCTCCCTGTGCCAAAAAGCTAATACAGACATTCCTAAATCCACATTCAGATTATCAGCAGTCCCAGGTACCCCAGATACATTAATTTTAACAAAACATCTTCACAGTGAGATCCAAACGACTCATGCCTCCAAAAATATGTGATGAAATGGAAATATTCTTTTTGTCAAACTCTGTATTCTTAGTCAAAACACAAAGCATCAATAATTCCAACAGATCAGGCAAACCCCCTTTAAAATCTCTTTCCTGGTAAAGAGGCGCACAGCAGGAAATAGTTCAGGCTCTGAAGAGATCCCGACAGACATTATGTGTCACACCAACTTTAGGAGAACGTATCAGGAAACTAAATAATGCTGCCTATTTTCTCCACTTTATCACCTTTGCTAATATTACAATCCAAAAATTTTAAATACATATTAATCCAGTTCAGATATAAACATTGCCTGTGGTTTGCACCACCACCAAAGCCAGATCACGACCCATCACATCACATATTTGAATTTGTGTCATTTCTTGAGATGCTCCAAGATCTGCCTCAGGACCAACGTCACTTCCTCATTCATCACAGCTGTAGTCTGCGTTAGCTAAACTGTATGTCCTAAACAGATTGGAATCAGCTCAGATGGTAGAGGAAGTCGGTTGTTGTCATCATCAGCAATTATCAATCCAGGGATCTCGAAAGTCTTGCTTGCTCCAGAATAGCTTGAAATGTCCGTGCCTTTTGAAGATTTTTCAATCTTAAATTACTGAAACAAATTTATCTTAACTTGCATGTTGAGCTTCTCTGCCAATCGAAGGGTATTCCCCAACTCCTGCATCCAGTCTTTAAGAACTGGACTATGAAGCCTGAAATGTGTGTGTTCTCTCTCTCTCCTGTCCTTTACCCGGAAATGCTACTATCAACACCCCACATTACCCTGAGATCAGTTTTTATATTATAATTTCACAGGACTGTTTATTGTCTTCTCCTTTACCACCTTCTCACACATAAAAAAATTGACATAGACTAATAAAGCTGGATATAAATTGGATCTGCAGATTATAACCTCCAATTATATCACCACCACCCCTGCCCCCCCAAATCAGACTGTACACACATACCCCAGAGTCAGACTTGTTAGGTTCAAATTAGGATGCTGCATCGTACTATTTGTGATGATTCTAGAGCAATGACTTAACCTTTCTGTGCCTGAGTTTTCTGATCTGCCAAATGAGACCCATTAAAGTATTTTGAGGATTAAGTGAGATAATAAATACAAAGGATTTAGAATAGTGCCTGGCATATACCAAACCTCTGTAAGTTGACCACCCAAAGGGCTGTAACAAACTGGTCAACATACGGAGGTGGCTCATATAAGGAACTAGGCCTACTGTACTGATATGATGTACCCGTGACACATGTCTGGTCTATGAAAATTCTGTTGACTTAAGGAAGTGGTCAATGTAGGGTGGTGGTCAACTATAACAGTTCTGCTATATTAAGTACTTAATATTTCAAAATCATTGTCAAAGTGATTTTAAGCAGAAAGGTACTTCCTGTACCCACTCACCAGTCCTTCTGCATATCAACTAGTAAGGCTAGAAAAAAAATTCTAGCAAACATCTCAATTTTATATTTTACAGAGAAAAAGCCAAACTGTTGAAGGAAGTAGCCAATCAGAATTCACCCTGCTTGGCTTTTTCCAGGTCTAGTCATAACTCCTGGACTGGATGAGTAAAGGTTAGTCCTGCTCATCACAGAACCCTCAAACAAACAAGAAATCTAGAATCCCCTGATATCACTGATCATCTGCTCTAATAATCCCATTTTAAAAATGAAAAAACTGGCTCTAGGGGGCTAACTGACTTGCTCAAGTTCAAATAAATAATAGTGGTGGAGCCAATGCCAGAAAAATGATAATTATTATCCTAAGCAAACCACCAGATGCTCTAAGTCCACTGCATATTTATTTAGTCCTATAATATCTATGTAGTCTTCATAATAACCCTGGAAACTAGGGTTATTTTCACCATCTTTTTTTTTTTAGAGACAGAGTCTCACTTTATCACCCTCAGTAGAGTGCCATGGCATCACAGTTCACAGCAACCTCTAGCTCTTGGGCTTAGGTAATTCTCTTGCCTTAGTCTCCCAAATAGCTAGGACCACAGGCGCCTGCCACATGCCCAGCTATTTTTTTTTTGTTGCAGTTTGGCTGGGGCCAGGTTTGAACCTGCCACCCTCAGTATATGGGGCCAGTGCCCTACTCATTGAGCCACAGGCACTGCCCTATTTTCACCATCTTAAAGATGCAAAAACTGAGGCTGTGAAGTAACATCTTTAAAATCCAACATCTGACAATGGATAGAGTTAAGATCAAAATGCTTTCTGTCTGGCCCCAGAGGGGATGTGCCTGTTTCAAGGTTTCTAGAGCTCAGTTCTGAGAATTCCAGCACTAGCTCTCAGCCAATAGCTTCCAGACTGCCTGTGTATCAGCCTCATCTGGGGAGCTTTGAAAAAATACAGATTGCTGGGCTTCAGCTCAGGAAGGAGGGTCAGGGCGTCTGGGGCAGAGTTTCACTATCTGTCTACAGAGCTCATTCCCATGTGTAGAGAAATTTGAGGAAACTCTTATCTTAGAGAAAGATATTTTATGGCTGCTTCCAGTGCAAAATCAGAGGGAAACGAGTTACCTAAGGCCGATGGAATGTTCCAAGAGGCTGAATCTGTGTGAAGGGTAACATAGTGACTTTCTCTCGAACCCTCTGGGTCACCCAGATACATACGCAGCCCCAGTCACATAAACGCACACAGTTGGCCCTCTGTCTTTGTGGGTTCACCTCCATGGATTCAACCAACCGCAGACAGAAAACATTAAAAATACAATTGCATCTGTATTGAATATGTACAGACTTTTCTTCTTGTCCTTATTCCCTAAACAATACGGCATAACCCCTATTCATGCAATGTTTACATTGTATTGGGCATTTACAAGCGCTCTAGAGAGAACATAAAGTGTATGGGAGGCTGTGTGTAGGTTATATTCAAATTATATTCCACTTTATATCAGGAACTTGAGCATCTTCACATTGTGGTATCGGGGGAGGTCCTAGAATCAATACCCCAGACATACTGAAGGACCCATGTACGTATTACCAAAGCTCCAGGCTCACGGACCTGCCTAAAGGAATCCATATTACAATGAAAACAACAGATGCTTATATTTGTAGCAGACCAGAAGGTGTGTTTTGTTGAAATGCCAGCGATACGGTTTCCTGCCATCCTAGTCACTTTCATTTAAAACATCTACGTCGGAATCAAGCATCCTCAGTACTGAGCTGAAAAATGGGGGAGAAAGCTGTTTGAATCATCACTTACCAAGGTGCACCGTATATCCTGAAGCCCTTCACTGTTACCTCCGAATCTTGCAAGTAAATACTGTTTGTCAGGAGGGACTGAACATTGTCAAAGTCCTCTGGTTTCAATTTAGACACAGAGGGGAAACGGTAGTAGTCCTGTTTAACAAGGTCTGCCATGAATTCCTTATCAAACGTCAGTTCATGATTCCCAGCAATCACTATTTTATATTCATATGGCAGGTTTCCTGAAATAAGAGAGAGAGAGAAAAAAAAAAGCACCAATTAGCACGTTCATTTCCCATCACAAAGTACAACGGCCGAGACGGCGTGATTAGCCGACAGCTTACCCAAATGAAATAGCTCCCACATTCCTTCACATTTCCATGAGAACCAAAATTTATGACTACTCCTTTATGTTAAAGAAAATGACAATACACAATAGGTAGAATGTCTACTAAGAAGCTAAAGGGCTACTAAGAAGACATTACATTTCCTAGCCCCATTTCTCTCATGGTAATGAATCCCCACTTTATAATCGGCCAGTAAAAATCACTTTGATCACGATCCTTAAGATCTGGACTTGGTTTGGTCCTCCCCAAAACAAACCAACGAACTATTCTTAACTACTCAGACAACCGCTAGATACTCAGTACATCTTCCCACAAAAGACACAACTCAGCATCCCACGATTTCTATCAGTAGGAAAGGAACCACATGCTACAATTTCATATGGCAAGACTAATTTTAAGTTTACCTTTTGGTTTGCGAAGAGAAAGAACACTATTAAGGGCCCCCTGATTAGAAAGCTAACTTTTCTCCCATTGGGATGGGAAAAAGAATCCGTAAAGCTTAACCCCCTTTTAATATTTATGGTATGGAAATGCGAGTTCTCAGTGTGTGCCTTTTATGCAAAAGTTTCCCGATCAAAATGAGATAATTCTGGGAAGAAGAATGAAAGCTATAAAGGAAAACCCAAACACCAGACTTCTGCATAGATTTATAATGTTTGAATAAAGTACAGATCATACATATTAATAACTCACCGTGATGCTGTAAGAACCAAAATCCGAAGGGAGATAGTGCCAGGCAGCTGTCCCCATCCTGAAATTAATGCTCTTTTCTCTACTCTCTCCCTATCCCTTCCTCCAGCCTCACTGTTGGGCTGTTGCTCATTTTATTTTACTTTAAAGGAAAAAAAGGGTGGGGGACAATGACACCTAGAATTCCAGCTTCCTGAGACTCCTGGGTCCAATGCAAAATTAATGTTTCCTGCCATTCCAGGAAGAATTAAAGTTACCACTGGCAGGAAATTGGATATACTTGCTGTAAGAATTGCTCCTTAAAAGCAAGCCAGAGTCTCAATGATTTAATTAAGGGGCAGAGAATTTTGGGGGGAGGGAGAGGAAATGGCGGGGGGCAAGTGCTGTCACCGGTCCACTTGGATTTCAGCAACGTGAACTATAAAGATTCTACTCCGATGACCACGCGGTCTCAGTAGCACATTACAAACATATCTTCTAATACCGAAGTGGTTTTTAGACGGCCAGATTATGTTGTGTAATGTTACTGATTTTACTTTAGCTATTAATTTTTAGGTTTCTACCAGTAATGAAATTGCATATGTAGCATATGCACTAATGGGGAGGCTTAGGACGGAGATAGAAGGCGTCTCTTAGAAAATATAAATAACACCGCAGAGATAAGAAACCAGAAACACTGAGGTTAAGCGTCAATGGCTATCTTTGACTCCTGGGCGGCATGCTTTTGGCCTCAGTTATATGCAAGGCTGTGCTGAAAAGCTCACAAAAAATAGGAAGCCTTGGGCAGTGCCTGTGGCTCAAAGAAATAGGGCGCTGGCCCCTTATGCCAGAGGTTCAAACCCAGCCCCGGCTAAAAACTGCAAAAAAATAGGAAGCCTCCCTCAAATGCATGCTTGTGTGAATTTGGTAATTAGCGGTATGATGTAGCAAGCTACTTAGACAGAAGGGTGATATTTTGCATGAGTCCTGCTCTCAGAGTGCAGATGAAAGATGTACATATTAACAGGGCCGCAAATTCCCTGGACCATGCACACTGTGCCATTGTAATAGGCCTCAAAACTCTAATACTATAGCACTGTGATCCCACTGGCCTACTACTGCAACCCCAGATTCACCGTGCTCCCAAAGCCAGCTGAAAATTTTTCCCAGACAGTCATCTGTTCCAAGGCGGGTCCCACTGTGTGAATCTTTGAGGGAACGACTGTCCTTGTACAAATCACGCCGTAGTTGCCCAGTTCCCCTTTAATCATTGGTGACGACAGGACTCACTGTAAACCCTGCATTATGCACCACTGCTCTGGCAGGAAGGCTCAGCTTCTTAATCTGTCCTCATTTTTGGAGCTGTAGGTTCAGGGATGGCACAGAAGAGACTAGTGGTACAGGAAGTCCATCTTCCCTGTTTAGACCAGTTTTTTTTTTTTTAAAAGTACAACTGCTGCAAAGTCAATCTTCCTCGGGAAGACAGGCATCTCTGATGTCTTTTCCATCAAATTTTGGAAACTCAGCATAAAAAAGTGGCCACCCAAATGAAAAGCTGCAGAAAGAGGGATGATATTTACACACCGCCAGCAAACTCATCTCCTTCTGAGAATCCAGTGGTAGTTTCCAACTTCCGTCCTCTGTTACCTGTGTTATGAGACGGTCTGACATATTTTCTTTTTTGCTGAGCTGACCTTTCATCTATAATCTGCCAACCTTTATGTTTTATATGAAAAGTGTAAGCAGGGCAGCTGACAAATCTCCTGTTACTTGATGGCATTTTCGTGGTTTTTTTTTTTTTTTCCAGACTAGATTAATTTGGAAGGCTCTGCAGTCAAGCTCCAAACTTCTTAGTATTCAAATAGCATCACTTAAAAATTGTCAGACAAAGAGGTGCCTGCCTTTATCCATTTTATTCAAATCAGGCCATGGAAGCCGACCTGCTCCTATAAAAATCCAAGGCCATAGACAGTGACTCTAACTGGAAAAAAATCCTTGCACTAAATGACCTAAGGAACTCCACCAAGCAGCCTGTCTCTTCTTTCCCAAGGCATGGTGTATGTAGTAGTAATGATAGACAAAATTATTTTAGGTGGTACCTTTGACGAAACATCAAGTAGTTCTATATATTTTTTAAAAATGCATATTTGGACAAATACAAAAGTGTAAGTAATGATATATAGTTTTTCTATTTTTATATCTAAAATGAGAGGTGATATAAAGAAAACTATCGAGCAAATAACAGAATTAATTCCCAGGTACAGTGACGAGGGTAGCAAGTAAATGAATGAAATGAAGGAAACTGGCCCATCAGCTAAGGTTAAATCTACAGACTGTAAGAGAGACCAGAGCTGTCAGTCTGAGTCAGTATCTGACACTCTTTTGATCCTGTATCTTCTGTGCTTAGTGGTATCACATAATAGATACTCATGCATAAAAGTCAAGTGGTTCCTCACTGCTACGCAGTAGTTCCAACTTCCCCAGACTCTTGCCATCCAAAGCAGCTACACCCCCCAGTTTTTTCAGGTTCCTGTCTCTCTAGCTCCCAGGTTCCAACTGACCCCCTAACTGGATACACAGTCTGTTCTCTAACCACATGGATAAAATGAGAGAGAAAAATCGCTCCATTTCTTTAACTTTCCTATCAGTCCATCTGTTTGCAGCTTCTCATCTTTCTAATCCAGATTGAGCATCCTTTATCTGAAATACTTGGGACCAGAAGAGTTTTGGATTTTGGATTTTTTTTTTTAAATGTTGGAATTTGCATTATACCAGCTTAACATTCCTAACCCCAAAATCCAATACCTGAAAGGCTCCAATGACCGTTTCCTTTGAGCACGACCTGTCAATGCTTAAAGATGTTTTAGATTTTTGAGCATCTCAGATTTTTGATTTTCTGATGTGGGACTCTCAAAGTGTAATCGGTCTCTTAATCTCACTCCTCCCACTCCCACAAGAACCTTCAATTCCAGACATCTCCTCTCCTTGCTATTTTCTGTGTATACATTGTGCCTTTCTATACATACACTGAATCCTTCTTAGTGACTTTGTGTTGACCCACCACCCACAAAGCAAAAACAAGCACCTCTTGCCACACACACACACTCATATGCTTCACACATGACCTTTAACATTCTTTGACTTTGTGTCTTCCTTGGGACCTTTTCTCATTTCACTTCTAAACTTCTGTCTGGAAGGAGAATTCCAGAAGCTTGCCACTAGTAGGCCAAATTCTGCCTACAGGTGTCTTAGGGTTGGCCCTTAATGTTTTTTTTTAAATCGAACAACCAGAAGATACCAAACAAAAATGCCTGCACTTACAGCTACTTGGGAAAAATCGAAATATGCAGGCAATACTGATCTCCATTCTATTTCCCACTCTCATTTCTTCTCCTACCTGGCCACTTATCACGTTAGCTTTGCCTGATAGGCCACCATATCCTTAGATTTAACAAGTTATAGACAAATGGTTTTTCAAAGTGTATCCAACCAATGCCATCTGGTTTCTACTTCTATTCTCTTGCAAAAGCTTTCTGAATGGCCAAAGTCAAGGCTTGTCCTCTGCTGACCACGCCACAGTGACGTCATGACGTCACGTCCCCATGACTGACGCTGCACGCTCCAGGTTCTCCTCCTCTCCCCCTGCTGTTGCCCTGCCCCTCCCTCTTCTCTCTCAGCTTCGTTTGCACCCCATCTCATCAGCAGCTGACTCTATTGTATGCTTCTTCATCTGCACTTCTACGGGTAGTATTCCATACTTTTTTACTGTATTTCCCACATTTCTATTCTTTTTTTTTTTTTTTTGAGACGGAGCCTCAAGCTATTCCCCTGGGTAGAGTGCCATGGCATCACAGCTCATAGCAACCTCCAACTCCTGGGCTCAAGCGAGTCTCCTACCTCCGCCTCCCAAGTAGCTGGGACCACAGGCGCCCGCCACAATGCCCGGCCATTTTTTGGTTGCAGCCATCATTGTTGTTTAGTGGGCCTGGGCTGGGGATTCGAACCTGACACCTTAGGTATACGTGGCTGGCACCTTAGCTGATTGAGCCACAGGCACTGAGCCTATCCCATTCTTTTAAAGAAGCATTTGCACATCTCCCTGACGCAAGAGAAATTATCAACCATTGCCATCTTAATTTTCACTTTTTTATTTTTGAGATCTTTCCTGGATATTTCTCTGGAGAAAAGTTAAGATGCTTTCCTCTGTACTTAGAAAGAATAATGTGAGGTTCTAGGTCACCAGTGTGTTTGAGAAATAACAACTAGCCCTTCTCTGGTCAAAGGGACACTGGTATTCTGGTGGTTGGAGCAATGTCAGAACACCTGGACATTGCCCCAGGCTAACTGCACTTGCAACAAGATAGTGAGTCCCCTCAGGAATAAGACAAAGTTTTCCTTTATTATAAGGAGAACAAAGACACTCGTGGAAAAGAAAATTGCTGTATCCTTGCATAAGCCTGCAAAGTCTACTGGAGTGTTTCAGAGACAGTGCTAGAACCATATGAACTTTTAAAGCACTTCAGTTGCACTTTAAGAAAAAAAGTTACCCCAGCCTGTCTTATTCTGTCCACCTGCATCCTTGATGATCAGCATAAAGTGAAGCAGAAGCCTTGTACCACCTTCTGCTAAACTGGTGAATGACTCTGCCCCAGTGCAGCCTCCTGTAATGAGAAGCAGGATCTCAAATTCCACTAAGATGAAGAATGGAGAGAGCAAAGGTATGAACACTTGTAAGGGGCTCTCCCTTTCCCCAGAGTGCTACTGTATTCATAGGTGTAACATATGCGTGCATCTCTTATTATATTATAAATAATGATATTCTGTAAGGAAAAGAAATGTCTTGGATTTACCCCATGATGTGGGTTTAAGTCAAAAAGTCTCTTAAAAGTTCCTCAGGTGTAATGCCTGTGGAGGATTAGATAAGAAAATACTCAAAGTTTAGACAAGAAAGAGGGTGGCTGGGCACAGGGGCTCACACCTGTAATCCCAGCACTCTGGAGGCTGAGGCAGGGAGATCACCTGAGCTCAGGAGTTTGAGACCAACCTAAACAAGAGTGGGACTTCCATCTCTACTAAAAATAGAAAAAAGCCAGGCATTGTGGCAGGCACTTGTAGTCCCAGTTACTTGCTGAGGCAAGAGGATTGCTTGAGCCCAAGAATTTGAAGTTACTGTGAGCTATGACAATGGCACTCTACCAAGAGTGACAGAGTGAGACTACGTCTAGGAAAAAAAAAAATTAAGCTGGCTGTTTAAATACCAACTTTTGTTTTAACTGTATTGATTTTCATAATTTTGCTTTCTCTTTGCTGTATCAGCCCTTTTTTATAAGTCATGTTGAAAATCCTGATAGAAGCTAGATATTGAGAAAGAAGACAGCTGGAATTGTAGTATAGCTGC
>CAUYQV010054849.1:0-18280 GCA_963574575.1 Galagoides demidoff
CCAAGTAGCTGGGACCACAGGCGCCCGCCACAACGCCCAGCCATTTTTTGGTTGCAGCCATCATTGTTGTTTGGCGGGCCCGGGCTGGGGATTCGAACCCGCCACCTTAGGTGTAGGTGGCTGGCGCCTTAGCCGATTGAGCCACAGGCGCTGAGCCACTTCTTAGGTTTCTTAAGTTCCTTAAGAGACTGATTGAGATTAATTCTACTGGCCCCAAATTTGGATATTGAACTCAGCCTGGCTTGTAATTTTGGCTTTCCTATTTTCCTTCCTTTTTTTCCTTTTCTTTTCTTTCTTTCTTTTTTTTTTTAAGATAGGACATGAGCAGGCACTTAAATCATAAGTATTTCAGACTGAAATCAACTTAAAAATCCATACAATTACCTACTCTGTTGCCCAGGTTGGAATGCAGTGACATTATCTTAGCTCACTACAACTTCCAAACTCCTAGGCTCAAGCAATCCTCCTGCCTAAGCCTCCCAAGTAGCTGGGACTAAAAGTGCATACCACCATGCCTGGCTAAGTTTTTTATTTTTTGTAAGGGGGAGTCTCACTGTGTTGCTCAGGCTGGTCTCCTAATTCCTGGGCTCAAGTGATACCCCCAAGTTCTGCCTTCCAAAGTGCTAGCATTACAGGCATGGGCCACCATGCCAGGCCCCTACTTTTTATTAGCTTTAGAACCTTAGACAGATGGCTTACCTCACGTCCATTTCCTTATTCACAGTAATGAATTCCAGTTTTCTGATTGTTACCATTTATGGTGTTTTCTACCATTAAAGATTCGTTTCCAGTGTAAAATAACTCGTAAAGGTAGTTAGTACAGCGTTTGGTACAGAATAGACACATAAATTGTGTGAATTATAATAAGTTCATTTCAGTCTGAAATACCATTTGAGTGCGGCTCATAGCCTATATTTTGGTAAGAGTCATTAGAAATACCAAAGTAAAAGACCTTTACCCCTCATAGAATTCACTATCGGAAAGAAAAGACATGTAGAGCTAAGTAGTAGTTTCAGAGTAAGTAGCGATCATACATTTGAAAGCATATAACATAGTGTCTGTAATGTAAAATCTCAGTAAATGTTAGCCACTGCCCTTTGGTACTGCCTAATTTCTATATGTAATTGAAAATTAATGGAAATTTACGTGAAAAGGCAAAAGTTAAACATGAGACATTATCACTCACTTCCTCAATTGGAAAGCACTCCTTTAACTGGTGGTTCTGCTTACTAGACAGGCAACCTTAAACAGATTGTTTAACCTCTCTGAATCATTTTCTTCATTTATAAATTTGAGTTATTGCCTACTTCAAGGGTTTAATTGATGGTTAATTGAGATGTTGTATGTTAAGTGTTTTTAGCACAAAGTCTAGCCCCCAAAATATTAGCTAATCCTATTGCTACTTAGGTGCTCTGATACAGACCAGATCTAATCATAGCTGCCAGAATCCAGATCAACTATTATTCTCATTTAAAAGTGACCAATTTTTAGAATTCTTGGAGTAACCTGCCAGCTGTATCCTAGAACCTAGAGGTATTTCTCCTTATTTTAGTGATACAAACATAAGTAGATCAAATAGAATAAAGGAAGTTTTTCACTGAATACAGAAGTGAGGTGCCTTTATGAGCCATTGAAAATGAATTAATTAACACATTAATTATCATTTTCCTCTCTGGCTCATTCTCCCATGATAAGGCTTTTGAATTGAAATGTGTTTAGCAAGAAAAAAAAGTTATTTGAGAAAATAGAAATAAAAAAGGGTGGTTTAGAAACAGCTTTTTTTTTCCTTTGTTTGAAAATACAGTGACAATTCAAACCTTACTAAGAGAATGTCAGCTTGAAATGTCTGTACTTGATGAGATGATATAGAATAAGAGTTGAAAATACTGGGCAGCACCTGTGGCTTAAGGATTAGGGCACTGGCCCCATATACTGGAGGTGGTGGGTTCAAACCCAGCCCCAGCCAAAAAAACTGGGGGGGGGGGGTGGAAGAGTTGAAAATACTGATATTTATAAAAGAAATAATAGTTATAGTAAATTTAGCTAGTAATGAATAAGAAATGTTATCTTGTCAGACTCATGAAGTAGAGACTAGAATGGTGGTTACCAGATACTGACAGTCGGGGAAGGTAGACAGAGAGAGAAGAGAGATGTTAGTGAAAGGCTGTAAAATTTCTTCCACACAGGGGGAATGAGTTCTAGTGATCTATTGCATAGCATGGTGATAATAGTTAATAATATATTATATATTTTAAAATTCCTAAAAAAGTAAATTTTAAATGTTCTCACAAAGTGAAATAAATATATAAGGTGACAGATACGTTAAACTGATTTAATCCTTTCACAATACACATATTGTATACATGTATTATATCACATTATACCCCTATATATAATTATGTCTCAGAAATAATAAAAAATATTATTTCTTTTTAATATGACATGCCATACAATTATTAGAAATGGTTTTTCTCTTATAGTAAATATTTCATATGTGAGGAAAGGCTTTATATGGAATATTGCTTAAATATTTCAAATTTGATTGTTTTCAGGATGGAGCCATAAGTATGATTATTATAGTAAAATTATAGATTCTTAAATTGTATAGATTGTAAAGTCTTATAATTCAAAGAAATAGTCTTCATTTTAAATAATAATAGTCACTGCTTCTTAGGTGGTTACCGTGGGGCTAGGTGTTTACCAAATAAAACTTAAATTACATTATTATTTTGTTAGTATCACCCATACATATGGTACTATAAAGCTGCATTTTATTTATAGCCATTTCAAATAATAGGAAATAAGTTATGTTCCTAGTATCATGACCAGTAGCATCTTCATTATACAAATA
The DNA here is from genome assembly GCA_963574575.1 of Galagoides demidoff. Classification (NCBI taxonomy): domain Eukaryota; kingdom Metazoa; phylum Chordata; class Mammalia; order Primates; family Galagidae; genus Galagoides; species Galagoides demidoff. The sequence goes on from CAUYQV010054849.1 coordinate 2,852, forward strand.
TTGTACTTAAATATTATGTGGGATAATTGATTGCAAAATTTCTTTCATTTGAGAATTTTTAAATATATATTTTCTTTTTCCCAGAGTTTAAGAATTTTTAGAATTACATTAATAATTGTTTCCTTTGTTGCAGAACTCTAAGAGTAAATGGGTCCAGTAATTGGAATGACTCCAGATAAGAGAGCTGAAACCCCAGGAGCTGAAAAGGTTGCAGGATTAAGCCAGATTTACAAAATGGGAAGTCTGCCTGAAGCTGTTGATGCTGCCAGGCCAAAGGCCACTCTAGTGGACAGTGAGTCAGCAGATGATGAACTTACAAACTTGAACTGGCTTCATGAAAGTACTAATCTTCTAACAAACTTCAGCCTGGGAAGTGAGGATCTTCCAGTTGTTAGTCCGTTGTATGACATAGAGGGAGATGATGTGCCATCCTTTGGATCATCTTGCTACCAGAACCCAGAAAAAAAATCCGCAACTTCGAAGCCCCCGTACTCCTTTAGTCTCCTCATTTACATGGCTATTGAACACTCGCCAAATAAATGTTTGCCTGTCAAAGAAATTTACAGCTGGATTCTGAACCGTTTCCCATATTTTGCTACTGCACCAACAGGCTGGAAGAATTCTGTTCGACATAATCTGTCCCTGAATAAATGTTTTCAGAAAGTGGAAAGAAGCCATGGAAAGGTCAGTGTTATGAACATTGCTATATTTGCTGAGGTGGGGGAACAAACCAATTTGGAGCCCTTAAAATGGGAAATGAATGAAAACAAAAAAAAGTTAAGTTAGATTACTTAATGTCTTTAAGTCAGTTTATTTTACTAATTTTATTTATATGCATTTATTTGCTTACATTGATATAAATCTAGCAGAATTATGTTCAGTTTACTCTAGGTATATAGATTAGTCTTTAATGTTCCAATTTTATATTCCTAGTTTCTATATTTTCCTATATTAGTATGTGATATTTATTCATGTGATAACTTCTGCCTTATAATCAAAGTGTAAACTATCATTTACATTAATGTAATTGATGTGATTAGATTTAAATCTGTTGCCTTGCTGTTTGTTTTCTTTTTTCTTGAGACAAAGTCTCACTTTGCGGCCCTTGGTAGAGTGCCATGGTGTCACAGCTCATAACAACCAACCTCACAAACTCTTGGGCTTAAGCTATTCTCTTGCCTCAGCCTCCCAAGGAGCTGAAACTATAAACGCCTGGCTATTTTTAGAGATGAGGTCTCAGTCTGGCTCAGGCTGGTTTCAAACTTGTGAGCTTAGGGCAATCCATCCACCTGGCCAACCAGAGTGCTCGGATTATAGGCGTGAGCCACCTTGCCCAGCCCTTTCAATTTATTCTATCTGTTCTTTTTCCTGCTTTCTCTGCCTTGTTTTAAGTTGATTAATTTTATCTTTACTATTGTCTTATTATTTATTCATTTGTTGTTTGGTGTTTTTTATTGGTTGCTGTATGGTTTTTAGTATACATCTTTAATTTATCATAGTCTACCTTCAAGTAATATTATAACATTTTATTTGTTAACGGCTCTTACAGAAAAAATTGTCTAAGATTAGTTTATTTAACGTTTGTTGTTGTTCAGGGCTGCTGTAATGGTTTTGTTTGTTTGTTTTTACTTTTTTTGTTGTGGGTGAGTATAAAATTCTTCTCCCCTCTTCTCCCTTCCTCTGCCCTCCCTTCTTCTCTCCTCTGGAGACAGTCTCACTTTGTTGTCCTCGGGGACTGTAAACAATGGGGTCTCACTCTTGCTCAGGCTGCTCTCAAACTCCTGAGCTGAAGCAACCTACTTGCCTAGGCCTCTCAGAGTAAGTGCTGGGATCACAGGTGTAAGCCACAACACCAGGCCATAATTTTTTCTTTTAAAGATGTTGCTATATTTGTTGTCTTTTTGGCTTCTATGGTATCTGAAGAGAAGTCCATTATCATTCTTTTTTACTGTATATGTAATATTTCTTTTTTTACTGCATGTCCTCTCTGATCACTGCTTTTCAGAAAGTTGACCATAATAGACCTACATGTGTTTCTTTATTTTTATCCTATTTTGATTTTGTGGAGGTTTTTAAATATATAGTTTATTGTCTTCATCAAATTTAGGAAATTTTTGTTCATTCTTTCTTCAAATATTTCTTCTGCCTCATTCCTATTTTTAGGACTTCAAGGAAAATTATATTACACCATTTGCTATTGTCTTTTCTCTTGGTTGCAGTGCATCTCTAATTTGGATAATTTTTATTGATCTTTCTGTAGGGTCACTCTTTCTCTGTTATGTTCATTCTGATAAAGCTGATGAAGGACTTCTTTGTATTTTTCATTTCTAGTATTTTTATTTGACTTTTTAATAAGTTTCCCTGTCTCTGCTAAAATTCCCCATAGACACATAAACATATTAATCATAACTATAATGTCTATACGATTTCGTTACGTAGTCCATCTCTGGGTCTGGTTTTATTGACTATTTTATCTCTTATTTTTGTGTGTGTTTCATAATTATGGATGGAATGTCAGACTTTTGTGAAAGAATGTGAGAGACTGAGGTAAATAATACTTCTACTCAGAAATAAATATGTTTCTACTCTGTCAGGTTGGTGTCAAGTGGTACTGGTCAGTCTAATTAGTAATTGAGCAGTTTGGTGTTGTGGTTGCCATATTTCCTTAGTACACCTGTCTTCAGATTCCTCCAGAGATGAACTGATAATACTTTGGGCTTAGTGTGAGGCCTGGCACGTCAGGTGAGTTTTTTTCTCTGTACTCCTGATATAGCTCAATCTTTTTGCTTGTGCCACATTTGGGAACAGGACAGGAGTAGGATACCTCTCTCTGTGCTCTTTCCTCTCTCCCAGCAATAGATTGCTGTTCCTTGTTACCTGAAACAAGGCTCTTGAAAGGGTCAGGGTGGGTTTCTTGGTTCTTCTCGCGTTTTAGTCTTTTATTAATTGAAAAAGTTATATATATATAATATTTACACATATGATATACATGTGAATTGGTTACATACATAGTGTGGATGATCAAATCAGGGTATTAGGGTGTCTATCATCTTGAGCAGGGGTCCTCAAGCTTTTTAAACAGGGGGCCAGTTCACTGTCCTTCAAGACAGTTGGAGGGATGGACTGCGGGCCCCAGGATGAGTTGGCTGCTAAGCAGGACAGGCAGCGGCAGCAAAAACACCCGGCGGGTGGGATAAATGTCCTAGGTGGGCTGCAGTTTGAGGACGCCTGATCTTGAGTATTTACCACTGTATGTTGAGCACATTTCAAGTTTTCTGTATATTTTTTAAAAATACAGTACCTTGTCTTGTTATACGCCCTCCTCTGCCTGCTATGAAACATTAGAACTTACTCCTTCTGCCTAACTATGTTTGTAGTTATTAAACAACCTCTCTTCATCCCCACCCTGTCCCACCCATACACCCTTCCCAGTCTCTGGTATCTGTCATTCTCCTCTTTATCTCTGTGTGGGTCAACTTTTTTTTTTAGCTCTGGCACGAGTTATTAGTCTTCGTGTCTAGCGTAGTCCTAAACTGTCTCTGCTCGCCTGTGCTTCAGTGAGGCATTCTCTGCCTGGAGCAGTTTCTCCATCTACTCAATAAATGGAGTCTAGAGCTGTACTCTTCGTTAACTATCCATATCAGCTAGTGGTGGATAGATTGATGTAAGATATTTCTATCACTGTAGACAGTTTTATTGGGCAGTCCTGTACTAGAGTTCAGGTGAATATCCTGTTTATTGCCATCATGGTAGGTAAACTGCTTAGCCTCACTTGGAGGTATTGGACGTAAGTGAGTGACTATTCCCTGTCCCAGTGGCAGCAGATCTCTGTATCATCCAAGGATCGGGGCATGAGCAGATTTCCTGCCTTTCCCCCGGTGGCACATATCACATTGCCTAGTGTCAGTGAAGTGTGGAGAGAGCTAGTAGATTTTGTACTTTGTTCTCAGCAGCAGCCACCCTTTCCCTGCAGCTGAAGTGGGGAGGGTATTTTGCCTCTCCATCAGTAGCAAACTACTTTTGCTTTGCTTGTGTTGGAGAAGAGTCCAGGGTGCAGGCAGATTTGTGCCTTTGCTACAGCAATAGCTGATCTCCATGTTGTGTTCCTTCAGGTCCAAAGCATGGATGAGCTTTGCCTGATATCCTTGCTCTAGCCTCAAACCTTGGCAGGTTCTGCACATCTGTCTTCACCTATGAGATCTCTCGTCAGTCTTGTGACCTGCCTGCAGTCTTACTCTGGAGCACCAGATGGAGGCCCATGGGAAGGGGCTGGCTAGTGGATGCAGACTCTCTTGTTTGGGAATGCCAGGGATTCCAAACTGTATGTGATAGCTCATGTTTGGCTTTTAAGAATTTATTAAAATTTGGGTAGTTTTTTCCTTACCTTTTTTTGTGACTGTTACTTCTTCCATGCTCTACCAAAGGTAAAACAGTTCATATGTTGCATCTCTCCTCCAGGGCCCCTTTCATACTTTAGAATACAGTTCATTTAGTTGCCATGCAGCCTCAGCTCTTAGATGGGCTTACAAAAAAATTATGATTTTTATATATTATTGTGGTTATTAGGGTAAGAGTGATGTTCTCTTGTGACTTTTTGTATCCTCAGTGTAACAGAACTTTTTTTTTTCTTTTTTCTGAGGCAAAGTGTCACTATGTCACCCTTGGTAGAGTGCTGTGGCATCACAGCTCACAGCAACCTCCAACTCTTGCGCTTAAGCCATTCTCTTGCCTCAGCCTCCTAAGTAGCTGGGACTAAAGGCATCCGCCACAACATCTGGCTATTTTTTTGTTTGTTGTTGTTATCATTGTTGTGTAGCAGCCTCAGACTGGGCTTTAACCCACCAGCCCCGGTGTATGTGGCCGGCGCCCTAACCACTGAGCTACGGATGCTGAGCCAACAGAACTTTCCTATTCTTATTTAGAATAAAACTAACAAGAGCAAGTAATTTTATTTTTAGGTAGCTAATGGATTTTCTAGGTGAGTACTGTTCAAATTTAAATATATATACTGATTAGCTAGAAATCTTGTTAAAATGCAGATTCTGATTCAGTAAATCTAGGGTGGGGAAGTAAGGCTCTCATTTAACAGACTCCCAGATGATCCTAATGCTGCTGGTCCATGGACACCCTGAATAGCAAGACTTTAGAACCCATCATCATCTTATAGCTAACTTAAAGGAAATTGTATTAGTTGTCTATTTATCTATCACTATATAAAAAATTACCCCTAAATTGTCTTAAAGTAATAACGTTTTTTATTTATTTTTGTAAATCACAGCTCACAGCAACTTCTAACTCTTGGACTTCAGTGATTCTCTTGCCTCAGCCTCCCAAGTAGCTGGACCTACAGGCGCCCGCCACAATGTCTGGCTATTTTTAGAGATGGGATCTGACTATGGCTCAGGCTGGTCTCAAACTTGTGAGCTCAGGGCAGTCCATCTGCCTCGGCCTCCCAGAGGGCTAGGATTACAGTCATGAGCCACTGTGCCTGGCCTAGCAATAACATCTGCCTTCTCTGTGGGTTAACAGTGTAACATGACTTAGCAAAATTCTCTGCTTTGGGCCAGGTGCGGTGGCTCCCACCTGTAATCCTAATACTCTGGGAGGCCAGGGCAGGTGGATCACTTGAAGTCACTAGTTCAAGACCAGCCTGAGCAAGAGTTAGACCCCCATCTGTACTAAAAATGAAAAACTGAGTCAAGAGTATCACTTGAGCTCTGACATCACGGCACTCTACCAAAGGTGATAGAGAGAGATTTTGTCTCAAAAAAAAAAAAGATTCTCTACTAAGGGTCTCTCACAAGGCTGCAATCAAGATGTTGGCTGGGGCAGTAGTCAAAAGTTTCAAACAGGAAAGGATATGCTTCTAAGCTCCCTCAGGTGGTTATTTTCAGGATTCAGTTCTTTGGTTGTTACATCAAAAGCCTCAATTCTTTGCTATATTTAATGGAATCCTGGTCTCAGTTCTTGGCCACATGGAGCTCTTCATCAGACATCTAACAGTGAGGCATCTGAGTTCATCAGATCAAGCAAGTGAGAAGATCCAGAGAGCGAATCCAGAACAAAAATCCCAGTATTTTGTAATTCAATCTGGGAAGCAGCATCCCCCTATCATTTTTTGCCCTATTTGGTTCAGTGGAAGGAAGTGATTTGATCCAGCCCCACACCTAAGTGGAAGAGATTACAGAAGGATGTGAATACCAGGAAGTAGGGGCCGTAAGGGTAGAGGGAGCTGCTTGCCATAGTAGTACAAAAATTTTTTTTAATGTAAAACGGGGTTAGGGTTCACTTTATTATATATGCTATTTTAAAAATTAAGTCCTGGTGGGTGAAATAAATTTTTTTCATCACTTGTCAAAAATAGGAACTACCATGAACAGTGAAGGAGCAACTTAAAACTTATAAATTAGGAATTTATTTTATTGGCTTTTTGAGCTCAGTATACCTCCTTTCTTAATATATCACCTGATAGGATCACCTGATCATTGGTATAAAGATTGTGTAAAGATGTTTCTCTAAAGAAAGAACTTGTAAGTGATAAATCATTTGACAAAATTATAGTAGTGATTTTGTAGTTCTACTGTGATAATAGTATGTGTGAAATTCTAATATTGCTGAAAATTGTCCTGAAGTATATAAGTTTTGGAACCAGACTTTAGGTTGAGGCATATGGAATTTGGAAAAATATTACATGTACGTGGAGGTGAGAGATTCAGCCAAATAAGAGCTGTGATATGTAAATGAAGTAAGTGAATTTATTGCAAGTCCAGTGTAGATAAAGTATAGTGGGCATTCTGAGATGGTTCCTAGCTTGGAGTTTTAACTTTTAGTAAGAAGGCAAACAGTTAACTATAGTACAAAACAGAAAGAAATATAATAATGGCACCATGAGCAAAGAGCTTACTGATCACAGAGGAGATGAGTGTTACCTTGTAGATTTGGGAAAATTTTATGGAGAAGTTGGCTTTTGAAGGGCACTTGGAAGAAAAGAACAGGTTTTCTGCAGGTGGAGAGGTATAAAGGGGCAACATAAACCAAAGGGCATTAAGACAAGAGCTGTCTGGAAAGTATCCAGCCAAGTAGTATTAACAATGGCAGGATACTTTCCAGATAGCCTGCATATATTCTGCATGGAGCTTGGGGCAGTAGGTAAATTCCCTATGGGTGAGGAATATAAGAAAGCAGGGTAGAAAAGTAGAGCAATCTAGAATATAAAGGATGGTGACAGCATGCTAAGTTGTTTAGACTTATATTTTGAGGGCAAATCAGTGAAAGTTTTTAAGCCAGTGATGTGAGAGGGTTTTTCTGTATTTGACTTGTAACAGTGTGAATCATAAAGTAATTATGTTATATTAGGCGATATTGGAATTCATTTACTAAAGCAGTGTTACAGTCGATAGTACCACGTAAACAGAGGTAGTGTCAATGAAGACATGGGATTTTAAATAGTTGGTCATCACTGCCCTCCTTCTGTCTAACTTCATTGAGTCCTGTCTTAGTCAACCTAAAACTGCATCATGTGATATTATTTGCTCTAGAAATTCATCTTTTCATTGACTTGTACAAGATTATACTTAGTTCTCTACTTATTTGCCTGGACTCCCATCTTCTACCACTCACTGTTTAAACTTTAGTAGTCACTATTTTGTCTTTGTTGATTCATTGTTTTCTTGGGTAATCTTACCTATTTCCACAGCTTCATATATCATCTATTATATATTCTAATGACTCTCAGATCTTTCTCCTAAAGTCTAGACCTAAATTTACAACTAATTAGTAGATCTAGGGCTATGCCTGTAACTCAGTGGTTGACGGGTTTGAACCCGGCCTGGGTCAGCTAAAATAACAATGACAGCTGCAACAATGACAACAACAAAATAGCCAGGCATTGTGGTGGGCACCTGTAGTCCCAGCTACTTGGGAGGCTGAGGCAAGAGACTTGCATAAGCCCAAGAGTTTGAGGTTGCTGTGAGCTATGGTGCCACAGCACTCTACCCACGGTGACACTTGAGACTCTTGTCTCAATAATTATTAGATCTAGAACCATCTCAACTTCATTGTATCTGGAACCGGACTTTATTCTCTTTTCTCCTAGGTTCTTTCTAGGATTCCAAGCTAGGAATCTGAGTCACCTAAAAAACTTGGACTTGGCTATGCATAATTATTTGAATGTTAAATCTGACAGGAATGTAGATTAGGTATGTGTACTATCCTGATGAACTTCCTTATTTTTTAACTTGAACATTGAGACTTTCTAAGGTGCAAAGTCTTTTTTTTTATAGGTGCAAAGACTTTCACAGCCAGGGGTTAGAATCTAGAAAAAAACAGTATCCAGGGGAGGGGGGAGGGTGATTGGTGGGATCACGCCTATAGTTCATCCTATAAGGTTACATGTGAATCTCTCTAAATGTAGAATATAAAAGTTTTAACACAACAACTAAGAAAAAGACATGAAGGCTATGTTAACCAGTTGGATGAAAGTATTTCAAATTGTATATAGAAACAGTACACTGTACCCCATGATAGTATTAATGTACCACTACTATGATTTAATAAAAAAAGAAAAAAACAGTAACCGGTAGCACCTATGAAGTCTTAGGAATTGCTTTTTGATTCTGGCTGTTTCTTTCAGTTTCTACCAGAACATTGGCCTAGTTCCAGTCTGCCTCCTTTGTCACCAAATTGAAGGATTATATAAATTGAGAAGTCAGCATGGAGAATTGAAATCAGATGTTTCTAGACCCAGTTAGATAGATGAGTTGGTGAAGTTAGCCTTTCCAAGCCTCATTGTTGTCCAGTTTTTGAAAAATAAAAACTTTGGTAAATTATATGACATACTAAATAAAAGCCAGACTTGTTTGCATAGTTATCCTGGCCCTTTCCTATTTGGTCTTTACCTGCCTTTGCAGCTTGTTTTTTCTTCTTTACCTCCTGAGACACCCCCACCAGACTACTTGCTATTCCAGTATACTGTAAATAGTCTTTGGTTATTTTGTTCCTTCTTTCTACTTGACATTTTCCCAATTCTCTGTCTGTGGCAATACCATGTCCTCAAAGCCCAGCTCAGAAGCCACCTCTCAAGTATTTCTTGCTTTTTATATACACATTTTGTGTTGTATTGCATTTTGTCTGTTACCTTTGTGTGGTATAGGCAGCCCTTGGGCTGTGAGAGAGATAGGTTCTGTAAGTTGTTCTTAAGTTGAATTTGTATGTAAGTTCAAACAGGTACGTTTACCTATAATCTATAATAACCTCTGTTAAGTGTGACTCATATGTCAGTTGGATGGTTGTAATATACCGTACTGGGCTTATGTAATAGCTTTTGTTTATAAGTGCAGTTATATGTAAGTTGGATGTTTATAACTTGGGACTGCCTGTACATATCACATGTCTCCCATTAGGGAGGGTGTAAACTCTCTGAGGTCACTTACTGAGTTGTCTACCTACTCGCCCCCTTCCCTCCAAAGTAGTTACAGCAGGAAGCAAGGTTCATTCCACCTCTCCAACCACAGTTTAATGGACCAGGGTAGACAAACACAATCAGTCTCTTCCTCTGAAATTCAGGAGTGTGTGTGTGTGTGTGTGTCTGAGAGAAAGGGAGAGGAGAGATTATTTCACAGCCTTTTTAAAAGCTCAACTTTTTAAAACTTTAATATATTTTATTTCATTCTCTTTAATAGCTACATGTAGGTAGACATTTTAATTTCTAATTTTTTGTTATAAACACTGCTACAGTGAAAATCATTGTATTGCTTGTCTGATTTCTTCTTGAGGCCAAATTTCTAATCAAATTGTTACATGTTAAAATTTTAAATATACATTTATATTGTCAGTTTGCCTTTCAGAAGGGCTATAACAATATATTCTACCCACTAAAAGCTTTTTCCATATCAGTTTTTCCATTCTTTGACTAACACTGGGCAATATCTTTTTTAATTTTCTTCAATCTGATGAAAAGCTATATATCATTATAATTATATTTCTTTGTTTATTGCAAGTTGGAGATCATTTCTATTGGATTCTAATTCTTTAAGACTTATTATTTGTAGTATATATTTGTTAGATAAGTAAATTTGCTACATAATAACAGTAACATTATGAAGTGTGTTAATACTCCAAAGAGATCCATCCATTTAATCATTTTACTATACTCTCCTAACTAAACATCTGTTGAAGTATTCTGTACTAAATGCAATTTAGTAATAGCACTACTAGTGCTATGCTTTTTTAACTCTCTCCCTCCCTCCCTCCCTCCCTCCCTTCCTTCCTTTCTTTTGAAAGAGTCTCAGTCTGTCACCCTGGGCAGAATGCTGTGGTATTGTCTCTTTGAGTTCCTGCAATCCTCTTGCCTCAGCCTCCAGAATAGCTGCTGGGAATACAGGTGCCCTCCATGACTCTGGGCTAATTTTTCTCTCTTTAGTAGAGACAGAGACTCCCTCTTGCTGGTCTCAATCTCATGAGCTCAGCAGTCCACTTGCCTCAGCCTCCCAGAGTGCTAGGATTACAGGTGTGAGCCACCACACCTGGCCTACGACTATGTTTGTAATATAGCAAATGCTCATATAATTTACTCTGTACTGTGTATTGTTTGAAGTATATAGTTGACCCTTGAACAACAGGATTGAACTGTGTGGGGCAACTTATTACATGGATTTTTGTTTCAACCAAAGTCAGGTAAAAAATCAGTATTCATGGAATACAAAATTGTGTAGGTTCCACAGGGTCACCTATAGGAATGGGTGTGCATGGATTTTGGTATACTTAGGGATTCTGGGATCAATTTCCCACCTATACTAAGGGAAGACTACATTTTATATTTATGAACACATTTAATACTACCTGCATGAGCTGTACGTACGTTACAACCATTCTTTAATAGGTGAGGGCATTTAGATAGAACTTATGTACCTTGCTTATTAAGCTCACACAGCTAGTAAATAAACAATTGGAATTTAAACCAGAAGTCTGGTTCCAAAGTCTGTGCTCTTGACCATTACACTAATGTAAAATAGAATAAACACAGAAAAAAAGTTTTTTTAAAAAAAGTTCTAATAGAATTGACAGACCTCTATTAAATTGGTTAAGAACAAAACGGAAAGGCATAGATAGACAATATTAGGAATATAAAGGGGATGGCAAGTTTACATGCTGTAAAAAGGGTGATATGGACAATTTTATGAAGGTGTATCTGAAAATTTTGATGATGTTAAGAATACCTAGGAAAATACAACTTTGCAAAACTAAAGGAATAGTAGAAAATTTAAATAATCTTATAATTGAAAAAATTGAATCAATAGTAAAGCAAAGACACAGAAGTCCTCCCCACCCAAGAAAGCATCAAAGCCACAGGCTTTATAACTAAATTTTGCCCAGCAATGACAGAATAAACAGTTCTAGTCTTAAATTCTCCAGATTATTTAATGTGTTGATTTTGACACCAAAATTTGACTAAGGACTGTGTGAAAAATGGAAGATCAAAAGGCATTCTTACTCATGAATACAGTTGCAAAAATCCAAATAAAATATTAGGAAGCAGCAGCCAGCACTATATATTCAGAGTAAGATATATATTGTTCCCAGGCTATATTATTCCAGAAATGTGAGGCTGATTTAATAATAGGATGTGAATTAATATAATCTGTCATTACACATGAAAGTAAAAAAATTCATATCGTCATCTCTATGGATGCAGAAAAGGCAGTGTTCAGATTCAACATCCATTCACAGTAGATTAGTAGCCTAGGGATAGAAAGAAATTTTCTTAATCTGATAAAGGATCTCTACAAAGAACCCTACAGCATGCATTGCACATAAAGCGAGTGTTATACCCACTATTATAGCTAACTCTTCCCTCCCTCTCTCCCTTTCTTCTTTTTGTTTTTTCTTTCCTTTCTTTTATTCACCTTTCCTTTCTTTTTTTGTCCCCAAGAGTGAAATAAAGTTTATTGAGAAAGAGAAAGATAGCCTTACAGAGTAAGAGGAAGGTATAGGCTTACAGTGCAAGGTACCTCCCCAAATGGGGCCACTTTCTTTCTCCTTTGCTTTCCTTTCCTTCCTTCCTGCCCTTCATTTCCTTCTCTTCCCCTCCCTTCTCTTCCTTTCCCCTCCTCCTTTCTCCCCTTTTCTCTTCCATCCCCTCATCATGTCATTAAATGTGGAGTTGAGCAGAGATGTTTATAATTAGCAGTATACCACTGTATATAAGAAACTCAAGTGTCCAATATGAAAATGAAAACCTAATAGAAAAATAGGCAAGAATATGAACAGGCAGGTCACAGAAGAGGAAGCACAAGTAGCCAATTAAGATGCAAAGATGTTCATCTTACTAGTAATCAGGTACATTAAAAAGAAAACCTGGTTTTTATCCATTAGAATGCAAAAATAGGTATCAAATTAGGCAAGACATGATAAAATATCGATACTATTACATCAAATCATTAGTGGGAATGTAAATTAGTGTAACTATTCTTGAGGGCACACTGGAAATAGTTGTTAGAATTAGAAATGTATATGTCCTTTGACCTAGCAAGATTCTTATTTCTCATACTTGTACAGAAACATTCATACTTGCACACAAGAAGATGTGTTTAAGAATATTCACTCTGCGGCTCAGCACCCATAGCTCAGTGAGTGGGGCGCCAACCACTTATAAGCTGGCATATTCGAGCCCGGCCCAGGCCTGCTAAACAACAATGACAACTTTTGCAACCAAAAAATAGCTGGGGGTGGTAGGCACCTGTAGTCTCAGCTACTTGGGAGGCTAAGACAAGAGAGTCACTTAAGCCCTAGCATTTGAGAGTGCTGTGAGCTGTGACACAGTAATACAATACAGAAAGGGACACAGTAAGACCGTTGTCTCAAAAAAAAAAAAAAAAAAAGAATATTCACTGTAGTATTTTTTGTAATAAAAGTTTCAGGATAATATGTCCTGTGGTACAGTTTGGTAGTACTCAAAAGGGACTCAGTCTCGTTCATAATGTTTAAATGTGTGCATATTTATACAATTAACCTGAGCAAGCGCTAAAGGGTACAAAAGGATGCAGTCTAGAACAGTGGTTCTCAGCCTTCACAATGCCACGGCCCTTACTAGTTCCTGTGAGTTGTGACCCACAGGTTGAGAACCACTGGTCTAGAATTTGTTAAAAAGGGAGAAGCCATCTTATAAAAAAAAAAAAATACAAGGGTATTTGTAGAAATTGGGACAAATATTGGCAAGCTACCATCACAAGTGAGGTTGGGAGGGATGGAATTAGTAGGTGATGGTCTGTATAAAAAGCAATGGATTGTTTTGCTTAAGTGTTTGAGATTTAGAAAGAAGTGCATTGAATACATGTTTTTGTTTTTTTTTTTAATTTTTGATACCCTTCTTGAGTCAATGATAAAATGACAATATTTTTCTTCCACTTTATGGAAGGAAAGTAAGTTATTTTTACATTAAATGTTGGAATTGAATTTGGCAACTTTGACAACATTTTTCTCGTGAATAGCTATAATCCAAAGATGATAACCCCCAAAAGAAAATGCAATGGCAAAGTCCAGATCAAACTGTAAAGTGGTAATGATACCCCACCAATTGATGTAGCTGCTGGTTAGATTTTCTTCTCCCTATCATCCATACCATTTTTACTTCTCTCAAAAGACAGGTTTAAAAATCTGTCTATTTGTCTCAGGATTTTAAAATTACAAAAGTTAGATGTGGTGGAGTTTTGTTTTGGTTCAGTTTGGTTTGGTTCTGGCTTATGTTTTCAGTGTTAACATCTAAATCTAACATCCAGTTTTCTAAATTTTTATAAAGCTCAGCTAAAACATTATAAATGAGATTTTAGCTGAGAAACAGGGAATTAAAACATTGCCTAGTTTATGACAATTGTCATCAGTTAACTCTTTTTTTAAATTGAGAGGTTCTAAAAACCACTGAAAAGGTAGGTAGACCTGGTAGGCGACTCTTATAGAGCAAAGACATAAAACATTTCAGGAATAATGAACATTGTTTCTTCCAGTCTAGCCTTTACAACTTACATTAAGATAACTCTCTTTACAGTTCATCTCTTAATAGATTCCTTATTTCTTTAGAATCTTCATTAGTTTTCTACCAAATAAGTCTAGAAGCCTTAGAGTTCCAAAATGCAAAATGGTAAATGAGAGAATACACATTTCCTGTTTCCATTACACAAAAGATTTATTTTGTTACAAGCAAATTTAGTTTAACACAATACTTAAATACTAAAACTATTATTTGTGTTCAGTCATCTAAGCACAATAGTGTAGAGACAGAGTTTTTAATTTCTTAAGTGAGAATTAAAAATAAGTTCCTTTTTGCTGTGAACTCTAAAGCATAGATTAGCAAATAACATAATTTTATCTCTTGTTCATGATAGTTCCCGAATAGACTCAGTGGAAGGAAATGCTGCCATGGTAACCTAAACCAGACTGTTATTTGAGACCATACTCAAGATACTTAACTGCCCTGAAACTGCAAGTTTTCCATACTAGTTCTTTTAATTTTCTATTTCAAGGAAATAGAAGTTCTGCTGTGAACAAAACAATTTACAATCCTCTCACAGTAGAATTTGAAAAGTAGACTTGAACTAAATACTTTATAGGAACATAATCTCAGGAATACCAAAGTAGACCATGGCAAGAATTGTTAAATAATTATCTCATTTTATGAAAAATAATTCATGTGTATCTTTTCCTTATAAAACTGAATTAGCTTGGGGGCAAAGTATATTGTGCATATCAACATTTTAAAGTTTTATTTCCCCGTCTTCAAAAGATATTTATCATTTGGGGCAGGTGACTAAACATATATCTCTGTATCCAAAAAAAATTTGTAAGACTTAATCTTTTTTGAAAAAAATCAAAATGTCAAATACTTGTTTAGTGTAGATTATGTGATATCTTTTTTTTTAATTAATTGATAGCTGTATACATTAATGCAAACATGGGGTACATTGTACTGTTTTCATATACAATTTGAAATACTTTCATCAAGCTGGTTAACATAAATTTCGTATCATTTGCTTAGTCATTGTATCAAAACATTTATATTCTAGTTCTAGAAAAGTTCACTTGTACCCTTGTTAGACAGATATATAGGTGATCTTTCCGGTCACCCTCCCACCACCCAACCGCACTTCTCCCTTTACCTTCCCCACCCCCTCCCAATATTCTTGGGCTAGAATTAAGTTGTATCTTTCATTTGAGAGCTATAGATTAGTTTCATAAAAGGGCTGTGTACATTGAATACTTTTTCTTTCATTCCTGAGATACTTTGCTAAGAAGAACATTTTCCAGTTCCATCCATGTAAACATGAAGGAGGTAAAGTCTCCATTTTTCTTTAGGGCTGCATAGTATTCCGTGGTGTACATATACCACAGTTTATTGATCCATTTGTGGATCGATGGGAACTTGGGCTTCTTCCATGA
>CAUYQV010054851.1:0-11729 GCA_963574575.1 Galagoides demidoff
TGAGAAAATGACATGAAGGCTGTGTTGATCAGTTTGATGGAAGTATTTCGGTTTGCATGCGAAAACCCCACACTGTACCCCAGAAGTGCATTAATGTACATAGTTACCATTCAATAAAATTAAAAAAAAAAAAAAAAAAAGAATGAGGTTAGCTGACAGGCACTGAAGCTCCAAGGAATAGCAGGGTCCCTGTTTTAAAGAATATTGTAAAATAAGATGTGGACATTAAAAGGCCATTTGTTTTTAAAATTAGTTATAATTTAGAAATTAAGGTAGGCTCATTTTCCTATTTTTAGTCAAAGCCCTTTAAAATAATATTTTTCAAGTAATAAATATTATAATAAACATTTTTAAATATACTATTCAAGTTTTTCAGTTTTCAAAATGAATCTTATTCATACATTATTGTTTTTACATGTTTAGAAATAAAATCTGAGGGCAGCGCCTGTGGCTCAAGGAGTAGAGTGCCTATCCCACATGCTAGAGGTGGTAGGTTCTAACCCAGCCCCAGCCAAAAACTGCAAGACAAAAGAAAAAAAAAAAGAATAGAAATAAGATCTGGAAAATAATTTTCAAAATCTTTACATAAGTCCTAGAAGTACCTTCCCTGTGTTTGCCATTCATAGGAGCTGTGGGAACATGGAGGAGATGCCCACATGCACCTTCATGGGCAGCACCAATGACAGGAAAGCCATTTGTAAACAAAACTTCAAAATCTAGGTAATAATGGAGGGGGGAAGATGGGTAGAGAGAGGGTGATTGGTGGGACCACACCTATGGTCCATTTTACAAGGGCACATGTGAATCTTTCTAAATGTAGGATATAAATGTCTTAACACAATAACTAAGAAAATGTGGTGAAGGCTATGTTAACCAGCATGGTGAAAATATTTCAAATTGTATATAAAACCAGCACACTGTACCCCATGATTGCATTAATGTATACAGCTATGATTTAATAAAAAAAAATCTAGGTAATGAGATAGAGAGTGACATAGATCATTTTCTTCAAACAAAGTAGTATTTACTTCGGGGTTTGGTGCTTCTTGAACAAGCCATTTGGGTACATCTTAGAGGGAAATATAATGGTATAGAAGTAAAAATGAAATCTAGTAATAATGAAATCTTCTGTAAAGTGCCACTGAGGAGCCAATATCACACACCAATTGTAAAATGCATCTTGTCAAAGTAAAAGTCCACTAACATTACTCCCTCATTTCCAACCCTATTATGTTATCTTGGGTGATCGAGTCCAAGGACAATAATAAGACATCAAACATCTCTTTATTTTTTAAATGACCTGATTAACATACATCATAAACTGTTACTCACAAACTCTTAGAGAAGCAGAACAGTAGTGGAACAAGCCCCGATGTATGACTCTACCATATTTATAATCTATGGCCTCAGAAATCTAGTAGAACAGATTTAATGCCCCAGAACCAGATCATTCACCATTGGCTCCTCTTCTAGTAATGTCAGGGGTGGGGCAGGGAGAAAACGGTTTTAAGAAGTTTTTTAATAGGTAGACATATATATAAGTTTCAAAACTCTTTGTCTTCTGAGAGTTTGATTTTAATGTGTCTTGATGAAATCTCTCTAACATATTAGCATTCCCCAGGCTTTATGGATCTAGATGTTCATTTCCATCTCCAGATTTGGGGATTTTCTTTAAATAAACTTTCTGTCCCTTTCTCTGCTCTTCTGGAATACCAAAAATAATGTGAATATTGGTGTCCCATAATTCCTGCAGGCTTTCTTCACTGTTTCATTTTTTGCTCCTCTTAGTGAGTAATTTCAAGTGACCTGACTTCAAGTTCACTACTTCTTTCTTCTTGAGAGTCTGCTATTGAAGCACTCTATGAAAACTTTTAGTTTTGTCCCTATGTTCTTAAGCTTCAGAATTTATTTGATTCTATTTAATGATTTCTGTCTCTTTGCAGAACTTTTCATTTTGTTCACATATTGTTTTCCTGGTTTCATTTCACTCACTATCTATACTCTTTTGTAGCTCATTAAGTTTCTTTATGAGTATTTTGAATTTTTTATTAGGCAGTCCATTAACTACTATTCCTTTAGGGTCAGTTACTTAAAATTTATTTTATTCTTTTGGTGTTGTTATATTTCCCTGATTATTCATGATCCTTGTAGCCATGCCTTGGTGTCTACACTTTTGGAGAAGTGAGTATTTATTCCATTCTTTACAAACTAGCTTCAGCAAAGAAAATCTTCACCAGCCAGCTCATCCAAAGATTCAGGGCACACTGTATGACATGATCTGTATGCAGTCTAGCCTGCCACCAGGGTCTGCAGCAGTGAGCCTACAAGCTACTTGTGGGAGCCAGCCTAAAGCCTATGTCCACAGATGCTTAAACCCAACCCAGAGTCTAAGTCCTCAGGTACCAGCCTGGAGCAAGGCTGTGGGGTCTGCTTATCACTGGGTTCTACTGAGTTGGGGATGATGTTGGGGGTCCAAGGCAAATATATTTCTCACTTTACTCTCCTTTCTCCAAACAAAAGGTAACTAAGTTATGATCCCCGGGGTTAGTAAAGAAGTGAACATGAAACAGTCCTTTCTGTCCTATGTAACACATCTTTTTTTATTTATGTGCTACATTCAAGTGCTATAATCTTTCAGTTGGTTTCCTTAGCTCTTGTAAAGGTATTTTTATGCACTGATAGTTACTTACATTGAAGTTTCTGTGAGGTCTTCAACACTGGACCATCCTATTCTACCACCTTGTTGATATTGCAAATAAACTTCAAAGAATACAATGAAGTAGATGTTTTCTCAAATTTCTATTTCTACTATTTATCTTGCCACACAAGGCTGTGAGACATCTGAGGTCCTGATGAAAGTGGGTGTCTCATCAAGATGAAGGCATCTGAAAACTCCACATACGCAGACTGTCTGTCACCTGCCACTATTTCCTCTCTTTAGATAAGTGAAAGATGCCCTATTTTTTTTAAAGTTTATTCAGTCTTGTTTTTCAACAGCCACATTATTACTACCTCACTATTTTTTTTTTTCAGTTTTTGGCTGGGACTTGGTTTGAACCCACCACCTCTGGCATATGGGGCCGGCACCCTACTCCTTTGAGCTACAGGCACCGCCCAAAAGATGCCCTATTTGCAAGGCATTCTTGAGTTGCATCTGCCTGAAGTCCACAGCTGGCCCCTCTACATGTCCCCAGAATTCTACAGGGTACAGCAGCCTGAGCAGAAGTCACAGAGGAAATGGCCATACCATTTGTTTTTTAATCCTTTGCAATTTCTGCACGAAATTCTAAAAGGGAGATAGAAAGGAAACTTTATTTAACATATATTCAAGTCAGAAACCTGACAAGTATCAACTTATTTAATCTTTATTAAATCATATTATATTGACATTATTGTCCCCATTTTTCACATGAAGAAATTGAAATTCAGAAAAGGTGTATAACTTTCTTAAAGTGAGACCACTAGTGAGTGAAATAAGCATTTACAAGCACACAGTCCCAAAAGCAAACATACAAGTGTACCTACAAGCTCAGCCAAGTCCCTGCTTCCTATCCTGAGGCAATATGATTTATTTGCAAGAGCATTTCCAGGATAGATGCAATAATATTCTAATGACAGGCTCATCTAACTCTCTAGTAGGATTAAATGGCAAAGACCTCAATTAAGTGGGGGAATTTTGAATTGAAGCACTCTTTCACGGGGTAGGCTACAGGTTTTGCTACTTTCTTATATTCTGATTGTGCAAGGCCAGGAATGTCTATACAGTCTTTCTACTCAAACATATACTTTATATTTCTCCAATGAAAAGTTATTCCTAACAATCCTTATGTTATTTGAGGAAACTTTTTCTGTAGATCTAGCACAACAATAGTATTTGAAGCACTTTCTGTAGTCATTTCTACAATGTAGATTCATGATTTGAATCTATTAAATGCTAACTAAGACCTCCAGTACATAGAAGCCAGATTAGGTTATTTCCAATGGTAACTCTATAGGAGGCAGAATAAATGTATACCTATATATGCTGCACACTTACCAAAGTACTTTAAAATAAGCTGCAGACAATTTAAGAGTCAGTAAATTGTCAATCCTTGTGTATATGTTATATTTTTAAACTATCTCCTCCTACCAAGGACTTATATATCAGTTATGGAGCTAGGAGGCCTCACATAAAGTCTCAACGTAGGCCCAGAGGATGGTAAGTCCTCCTTGTTGTGTAAGAGGGCTGCCCAAGATACTGGGCTGGGCCACATGCTGCTTGGGTTGGGTCTCTTGCATTAGCCCCTCCCCTATGTCTTCTTCCATTTCACATTTGGGTTAATACAAGTTTTATGGACCCTTGATGATGGTTCATAGAAACAGAGGGCATTCACCTGGAGCTTGCCACAGTTCCCAAAAGTCATCCATCAGAAAATACCCTGAGAGTGGACCTGATAAGGCCCTCTACAGAGGGTGAATGTTATATAAAAGACTTTTGGGTCAGAGAGACCTAGGTTTCAGTCCACCATTGCCATTTATGAATAAGTAACTGGGAGACTTACTTTATATGTCAGAGTCTCTGTTTCCTCACGAAAATTGTAATATTGTATCAACTTTGCAAAATTATCATACAGATAAATAGGCATGTAAATTGATATCAGGTAGTAAGCATTCAATAGAAATTAGTTGTTCTTATTATTGTATTTGTTATTTTCTCCCTGATTGTTTATTTTTCATCTTTTCTTCTCCTTTCTCTAGGAATTAAAAAGAAGCCTCACCTTATTTTGTCAGTTAAACCCTATTTTGTTCATTCTCTTAAGAGCCCTCAATTCTAGCTTCAGATGAGAGATCTATGACTTAAAGGCTTTCTGAGGGATGCTTGAGTGTTAACTGAGAACAGATGCATTAAACTTTCAAGTATAAATTTATTTATTTTTACTGTGATCTTTGTACACTGCAGTTCATTAAGTCAAAGAATGATTTGTCACACTTACAAAATATGATGGCAAGCAAAAATCATCATGTCTTTCATAAAAAACTTTAAAATGTGGAAAAGTATACCAAACTCAATGCATTTTTCAATATAAAATTCTGCTGCTTTTTGTCAAATAAATCATGGATGATTAAGTTGTCCAAGTTTCCCAATTAGCACAGCAAGTGGTCATTAAAGCAAGTAAGTGACTGATCCTGTACTTTCTCAGTCATAAGCATCTAAATGTAAAGGTTTCATTCTATCAAACTAGAGTACACTTTAAATTTTATGAGTAATGCATCCTCAGTAATTAATCCAAATCTGAATATGGCATAGGGAAAGGGAACTCTCCCACAAAGGGAAATTTATTTACTCAAAGATACAAATACTTGAAGCAAAACTTTGGAACATGACCAAGAGATAATAGAGCACGCAACTCTGCTGACTGCAGGCAGCTGTCTGGAAAATTTTAAATGAGAATTAGAACTGAACAGAAGTAAAAGAGAAAAGACTATTGAGAAAATTTATTACTACCAACATCACTAAACCTGGGTGATAGGTGTCCTCAGAATCTGTAGAGAGAATACTAATGGCTGAAGACAGTGTCTGGAGGGCTTAGAAATCTTGGCCTCGTGAGGAATCCAGGCAGGTCACCTACAACATGAATAGCATTAAAATATATAAAATGCAACAAGAATTGGAAACAAATGAATTGTCTGGTCATCCCCCAGATCACTAACCTCAACATGCAACTGAAACGGTTTCAAAAGCAAAAGAAGCAGAACAATCTGTTTTAATCATTTCACTGACATGAACTGAAACAGTAACAAGTAAAAGGGATTCTGCATTCATTCCCTCACTCAATCACCCCATTTATAATTTGCATTTTTAGGCAGTGCCTGTGGTTCAAAGGAGTAGGGCGCTGGCCCCATGTGCCAGAGGTGGCAGGTTCAAACCCAGCCCTGGCCAAAAACTGCAAATAATAATAATAATAATAATTTGCATTTTTAGAGCACATAAAATGTTCAAAGCATAACAGAGACTACCAATGTTCACTTGACCTTTTAGGCTGCTAGTTTTGTTACTCATACCCCCTTTCTAAAAAGCAGCCAAATTTCATTTTGGTGAATTTACCCTTCCATCCAAAGTCTTAGTGGTATGGTAATTGCACTGCTGTGAATCTTTCTCTCCAAGGTAAATTCATATACATAGATACACATATGTATGTATAAGAAAAACATATTATAGCCTAGACAAGGCAAAAGCTAAAAACAAAAGAAATAGTCATCAATGGGAGAATGATTGAATAAATTACGGCTTATCCATGACATGAAATAGTATGCTTCTTTAAAAAATAAGTTTAAGGCGTACCAGTTAACTTGAATGAATTTGTACAACGTACTATTGACTTACAAAAGCAATATGTAGAGATGCATCCATAATAAGTTCTATTTCTATAAAACAAGGATAAAGAAGTGCTTTAAAATAGGTGTTTATATATGATTATAACACGAGAAAGATACGGATGGCTATCCTCCTGGTGGTAAATAATAACAAGGGAGACAAGGTACACAAATCAGTAGCTTTCATAAAGGCCAACAACAGTCAAGCTGAGAATCATATCAAAGATGCAATATCTTTCACAGCAGCAAAAAGAAAATAAAATTCCTAGGAATATATTTAACAAAAGAAGTGAAAGACCTCTATAGGGAGAACTATAAAACACTGAAGAAAGAAATAGCAAGGGCTGTAAACAGATGAAAAAAACAAATAATGCTCAAATATCAGTATTACCCAAAGTGATTTACAGATTCAATGCAATCCCCACTAAAATACCAATGTCATTTCTTTGTAGACCTAGAAAAAATAGTTCTATGTTTCCTATAGTACCAGAAAAGACCCCAAGTAACCAATGCAACCTTATGTAATAAGAATAAATCAGAAGGCATTTCTTTATCAGATTTCAGGCCATATTATAAGGTTGGAATAACCAAAACAGCATGGTGCTGGCACAAAAACTGAGACATAGGTTTATGGATCAGACTAGAGAACCCAGAGATAAAACTACCTTCATATTGCCATCTGATCTTTGAAAAGCTGACAAAAACATACACTCAGGTAAAGAACCCCTATTCATGCTGGGCACAGTGGCTCAAGCCTGTATGTAATCCTAGCACTCCAGGAGGCATAGGCAGGTAGATTCCCTGAGCTCACAAGTTCAAGATCAGCCTGAGCCAGAGCAAGACCTCATCTCTAAAAAGAGCCAGGAGTTGTGGTGGGTACCCATAGTCCCAGCTACTCAGGAGGCTGAGGAAAGAGAATCACTTAAGCCCAAGAGTTTGAAGTTGCTATGAACTATGATGCCACAGCACTCAATGAAGGGGTGACAAAGTAAGACTCTGTCTCAAAAAAAACAAAAGAGAATGACTATTCAATAAATAGTGCTGGGGAAATAGAATAGCCACACGTAGAAGGCTGAAACAGGATCTCCAACTTTCACCACCTCACAAAATTAATTCATGATGAATAATAGACTTAAACCTAAGACATGAAACTTTAAGAATTCCAGGAGAAAATGTTGGAAAACCTCTTACGGTTATCAGCTTCAGCAAAGAATTTATGAATATGACCCCAAAAGCAATCACAGCAATAACAAAAATAAATAAATGGGACCTGATCAAATTAAAAACTTCTGCACAGCCTAGAATATAATCAATAAAGCAAATAGACAACCTACAGGATGGGAGAAAATATTAACATGCTATACATGCTGAAAAAAGGCTGATAACCAGAATCTACAATGAACTCAAGCAAATCAGCAAGAAAAAAAACCAAAGAACCCCATTAAAAAGTGAGCAAAAGGCTCAGCGCCTGTGACTCAATTGGCTAAGGCGCCAGCCACTACACCTAAGGTGGCGGGTTCAAATCCCCAGCCCGGGCCCACCAAACAACAATGATGGTTGCAACCAAAAAAAAAAAAAAAGTGGCCGGGCGTTGTGGCAGGCGCCTGTGGTCCCAGCTTCTTGGGAGGCGGAGGCAGGAGACTCGCTTGAGCCTAGGACTTGGAGGTTGCTATGAGCTATGATGCCATGGCACTCTACCCGGGGGATAGCTTGAGGCTCCATCTCAAAAAAAAAAAAAAAAAAAAAAAGTGAGCAAAAGACAGGAACAAAAACTTTTCAAATGAAGATAGACTTAAAGCCAACAAAGACATGAAAAAATGCTTAACAACTTTTATCATCAAGGAAATGCAAATCAAAACCACAATGAGATATCACCTAACTCTAATGAGAATGGATCTTATCAAAAGTCCCAAAACAGCAAATGCTGGTGTGGATGCAGAGAGAAACGAACACTTAGACACTATTGTTGGGACTCCAAGCTGGTACGACCTGTATGGAAAATAGTCTGATGATACTTTAAAGAACTAAAAGTAGACCTACCATTTGATCCAGGAATCCCAGCAATCCCACTACTAGGTATTTACCCAAATGACAAAAAGACATTTAAAAAAAAAAAAAAGACACTTTCACTTGAATGTTTATAGTAGCACAATTCACAATCACACAGATGTGGAAATAACCCAAGTTCCCATCAATTCATGAGTGAAGTAATAAAATGTGATATATATACACCATAAAAGAAATGTGATCCAGTATCTTTTGTAATAACCTAGATGGAACTGGAGACAATTCTTCAAAGTAAAGTATCAGGAGAACGGAAAAACAAACACCACATCTACTCATGTAGAAGTAAAACTCAATGGAAATCAAGTAGAAGTGGAAAGATGTTATATTCACAACCCAACAGGTACAACACACAGTATCTGGATGAAAGGCACTGAAAGAGCTAAGAAAATTGCATCCCAAAATACAACTCCCTGTCATAAAAAAAAAAAAAATGCTTTGAATTAAAGACCCCTGGAGGTCAGAAAGCATTTGGAAGGGGCTTTCCCTCTATCTATAATTCAGGCGTCCTCAAACTATGGCCCACAGACCACATGCAGCCCACCTAGGACATTTATCCCTCCCAACAGGTGTTTTTGCCGCGCTGCCTGTCCTGTTTAGTAGCCAACTCGTCCTGGGGCCCGCAGTCCAGCCCTCCAATGGTCTGAGGGACAGTGAACCAGCCCCTGTTTAAAAAGTTTGAGGATCCCTGGACTGACTTGATCAAAGGATCAAAGGGAGCAACTAACTTCCTTTTCTCTCCCTGTTATCTCAATATATGCAGGAAAGAAGATCAACAGTGTTAGCAGACCTGGCCCAAATCACTTAAAACACGATGTCTGTCTCTCAGATTAATTTACGAGTCAATCTGTTTCCTTTGTGCGTTCATCTTGCCTAGAAATCAGACTTAATCCCTATATTCCACATTCTACCTCCTCCCTTCAGGTACAAAAATAGCTGACCATCATTGAGATATTGGGTAATCATTCTTGTGATTCTCCCCGCGCACAAAGTATTTGGAAATAAACATTTCTCTTATTTATCTGCCTTAATTGTGAGTTGGTCTTTCAACTATGCAAATTATGTAACCAAAATATGTGTACCCTTTAATATTCTGAGATTAAAAAATAAAAGAAATCTTGTCAAAAATGTATATAACACATATCATTTAAGTAAAATTTATAGTATGTGGTATGCAGGCATAAAATATTAACGGTGGTTATCTCAGGTAGTGGACTTTTAGGTGGTTTTCATTTTCTTGCTAATACTCTTAATTTTTTAATTTTTTACAATATATTTAAAGGTTTTAATATTACGAAGTTTTTAATATCACAGTGTTTCTTTAAAGTTTTTACAGGAAGTCATTTGATCACTAGTGATACTTGCCTTACTTATGCCAGAGTCATAAGAAAAATGTTGCTGGTCTGAGGTCCCAGTTCCCTGGATCCGGCTGACCTGGTTCGATTACTTAGCTGAGGGAGAAAGTTCAACCAAACATGGTTGTAATCTAGAGCAAAAGTGAGTGGAAACTAAAAATAAAACTGAGTAGCACAGGCAGCGTGGATAGAAAGCAAAAGTTACCTACACAAGTTTCAGGGTAACAAAGGGAGATTTTCCTTAGGAAGAACAAAGAGAAAGTTTAGAACACTCCCAAAAAGAGTTGAAAGTGGGTTCCTCTCATGAAGAAGAAAAAGGTGAGAGAAACAGAGATTCAATATATATGAAGGGGGTATAAATTTTCTCTCCATTTGATATTGGTTGCAAGTCTTTCATTGGCCTCTCTGCACCTCTAGGTAGCATTGCCCTTTCCTATTGGTCATGTATGGTATCTTTCTATTGGTCACTGGTTAGCTAGTTCACTTCATACCCACATTCTTATGAGCCCTGCAGACTTCCTAGTTCAGCAGCCCAGGTTGTCCTCCCACTCCTTGAAGCCCTTTTCCTAGTGTCTCTTCTCAAAAACCCTGAATACTGGAATGCTTCCCGTATTTCCCTCCTGTGAGAAGATGTGGGCCAATGATGACTTAATTCTGATGCTGATTCTGATATTGTATATTCAACTGCAATATTCTACTCCCTTCTATGTACCCTATTCAAGCTCTACCCTATCTTTTATTTGCACTTAATTTTACTAGGAGACCCAATATATTCATTAGATTGTACGTGAATATAATTAACAAACACCAGAAGGCATCATACATCATAGTAGGGCTGTTTTCCCAGATCGTGCAGTCACTAAGTAATTCTTCTTCCAAGAACAGGCAGGGTTTATGTCTCCCCCAGCCACTACTTAAAATATAATAGGGCAACATGCAAGGGAGAAAACCAGAAAAATGGTGATTTTCCTTCTTTTGCTGTCTAGATGCTGAGGACCTCAGCTATACAAGCCTATTCCAATAAGGCCTAAATAATTTGGCACAGTGCAAGGCAGAAAAGTTCCACTTATTTTGTTCTAACATAAAGAGTTAAACCTACTAGTAAGAATAGCTTTCTGTAAGTGTAGAGATCATGGCCAAACTCACCCTTTTTCCTCTGAAAGTTCACTGAAAGATCAACTCATACTTAAGGCAGATTAATAAGAGAAATGTTTATTTCCAAATACCATGTGTGGGGGGAACTACAAGAATGATTATCCCCAGCTCAGTGATGGTCAGATACTTTCATAGAGGCCTTTTTAAAGGGAAGGGGAGAATGTGGAGTACAGGTGTGACAAGTGGTCACTACAGAGGATGAATAGGTGGGGGAAACACAGTGACTTGTAAATTAAGCTCAGAGACATGTAATGTATTTTAAATAATTTGGGCCAAGTTTGCCAGAATGAAGGGGAGGAAAGGAAGTCAGTTGCCCACCCACTTTGATCCCCTGATCAGGTCACTCTGCTTATACAGATAGAGGAAAAGCCCCTTCCAATGCATTCTGACTATGAATGGATTTTAATTCAAAATTTTTTTTATGTTTTTGTTTATTAAATCATAGCTATGTACATTAATGCAGTCATGGGGTACAGTGTGCTGGTTTTATATAAAATTTGAAATACTTTCATCAAACTGGTTAACATAGCCTTCATGGCATCCTCTTAGTTGTTGTGTTAAGACATTTATATTCTACATTTAGAAAGATTCACATGTACCCTTGTAAGATGAACCATAGGTGTGGTCCCACTAATCACCCTCCCTCCACTCATCCTGTCCCCTCCCCTCTCCTGCCTCTCCCCTTTCTCCATATTCTTGGGCTATAGTTGGGTTATAGCTTTCATATGAAAGCTATAAATTAGTTTCATAGTAGGGCTGAGTACATTGGATACCTTTTCTTCCATTCTTTTATTTTTTTTT
>CAUYQV010054853.1:0-14655 GCA_963574575.1 Galagoides demidoff
GCCTGTGGTCCCAGCTACTTGGGAGGCGGAGGCAGGAGACTCGCTTGAGCCCAGGAGTTGGAGGTTGCTATGAGCTGTGATGCCATGGCACTCTACCCAGGGGGATAGCTTGAGGCTCTGTATCAAAAAAAAAAAAAAAAACCCATTTCATCTCATAGAAGGGACAACCTGTTACTGCTGTGCCGGTTGGTTTCCAGGAGGCCCCTGGTATAAGTAAGTCAGGGTTTAAGGGCTCAGCATTACATCCTCCACTGAAGCCCCCAGGGATGGCATGACCTGAAGTGTGCCCAACTGCAGAGCCCACAGCCATGCCAGCAGCAATGGTTACCATCTGTGCCATCAGACCTGGCTGTTGGGGTACATGCAGCAGGTGAGCCAGCTGCAGATGGCAGAGCTGCTGCTGGCGACTAAGCTGCTGGTGCTGGCCTGGGTGCAGTTCTCATCTAAGGTGCCTGGCTGGCTAGAGGATCATTCGGGAGGTGCAACTGCCACTTTCACGCAGCATTGCAAGTACACAGTGGATCAGTGCCTAGAACTGAGAAAATCTGCCCTTTTTCTTTTTCTTTCTGAAACAGAGTCTCAACCTGTCATTCTGAGTAGAGTGCTGTAGGATCATAGCTCACAGCAATCTCCTACTTGGGCTCAAGCAATCCTCTTGTCTCAGTTTTTCTATTTTTAGTAGAGACAGTGTCCTGCTTTTTGCTCAGGCTGGTCTCAAACCTGTGAGCTCAAGCAATCCACCTGCCTCCCGGAGTGCTAGGACTACAGGTGTGGGCCACCCCACCTGGCCCCCTCTTTCGTTTTTTTGTTTTTTTTTTTTTTTTTGAGGCAAAGCCTCAAGCTATCATCCTGGGTAGAGTGCCATAGTATCACACAGCTCACAGCAACTTTTTGGTTGCAACTGTCATTGTTGCTTGGTGAGCCCAGGCTGGATTACGAACCCACAAGCTCAGATGTATGTGGCTGGCGCCTTAGCCGCCTGAGTTACAGGTGCTGAGCCTCCTCTTTCATTTTTTGAGAGTTGGTCTTCCCGCTACCCACCCGCCCTCTCAGGGAGGTGCCTCCTGGCGGCCCGCCCCTCCAGCCTGGTTTCCTCAGGAAAAGCCTTCAGAGGAAGTAGGGAGGGGGTTGGATGCTGTGGGGGTCAGATTAACCCAAGCGCTCCCACTGCATTGGCCACTATGGGGCTCGAGCTGCTACTCCCATTGCTGCTGCTATGGTCTTGGGGTGCCCAGGGCTCGTCTGAGCTGGACCCCAATGGGCAGCATGTCTGCATGACCAGCAGGTGGGTCTTGTGGGAATCTGATGGGGGGTTGATGTTAGAGGCATTCTGCGGAAAGAGGAGTTGGAGAAGAGGTCATGGGGCTGATGAAAGGGGTTGAGTGGGCAGCCTCGTGGGTAGTAGATAGTCAGAGCAGGTAAATCAAAGGCCAGAGAAGGAGAGGGGAGGAGTTGGGGCCACCAGGGTGGTGAAGCTTGGCTGAGCCTTCCCAGTGGGACTGAGGTAACCTTCCAATCTCAGCCAGAGACAGTGACCTGGCCTGCAAGGCCAGGCGGCCACTTTTCTCACTCCTTTCTGCCCCACAGCCCCTCTGCCAAGCTCCAGTGCTGTGCAGGATGGAAGCAGAAGGATCAAGAATGTACCATACGTGAGTAGCTGAGACAGATCCCTAGCCAAGAAGGGAGGATGTAGCCTGGTGACAGCCCTTCCTTCCTATCCTTCTGAGGCCTAGAGCTGGGGTTTATCCTGTGACGCTCTCACTAGCCCTAAGATGGTGGTTCTTGAGGGAGCCAGTGACAGGGGCAAGGATGTCCCCAGGTCCTGCACACTCTGGTCCTTTCAACCTGAGTGGGGTGTTTTTCAGCCATCTGTGAGGGGCTGGATGCCTGCCGGGAAGACGAGGTGTGCGTGAAACCAGGCCTCTGCCGATGCAAACCTGGATTCTTCGGGGCCCAGTGCAGTTCCCGTGAGTCTCAACTGAAGAATAAAGTTAGGGGACAGAGCTGACCACTGGGGTGGGGTATGGGAGATGAAGCTGGTAGAAATGTAATCCACAATCCCTCTGGGCTTTATGGACAAAAGTGAGGCCCAGAAACAGGAAGTGATACACTCTTGGGAGATTCCCTTTGTCATGTGGTTTTTACCCATATTCACAAAGCTCTACATATCCTGGCCCTTCCCCTTCCTTTTCTATTTTTTGGGAAAGGTGCCTGTGATTACTGTTAATTGCAAATGGGTGCGTTCCCAGTTTCCTCCACATACATCTCAAATGGGGAGGGGGGATGTGTGGAAGGAGGACCCTGGCTGGGCTGTCTGTCCTCTCTGGCAGGAAGAGAGGGATAGGAAAGTGGGTGGTGAGTAGCATAGCCAGAGGATGGGCACCAGGAGCACTGGCTTGGAAAGAAACACAGGGCTAAGGGTGGCTTCCTTAGGGATCTTGGTGGGCACCACGTAGGCCTGAGGTCTAGGTGAAGCCTAGCCCACCTCTAGCCCAGTGCAGTCCTAGTAGGGAGGGAGGAGGGAGCATGATGGACTCCCACCCACTTGTGTGTGACTCTGGGAAAGCCCCCTTCCCACTCAGGATTTCTGAGTGTGTTCTGGAATGTGAAGAGGGAGGTTGGGCCAATGTTAAGGATTTCTGTAATTCAGAACCTGGGGCATGAAGTGAGTTGTGCCTAAGACAGGCTGCCCGGATAATGTTCAAAGGGACTGTTGCCAGCTCCTAGAAGGCGGGCCTAATACCCCTCTTGCTTGTAGAATGGACGGGGTGAGGATCCGTGCCTGGCCTGGAACCCGCTGACCCCTTCGTCCCCACCTCTGCAGGTTGCCCGGGCCAGTACTGGGGCCCCGACTGCCGTGAGAGCTGCCCTTGCCACCCACATGGCCAGTGCGAGCCGGCTACGGGTGTGTGCCAGTGTCAAGCCGACCGCTGGGGCAGCCGCTGCGAGTTCGCGTGCGTCTGTGGCCCCCACGGACGCTGCGACCCCGCGACGGGTGCGTGCCGCTGCGAGCCGGGCTGGTGGTCGCCCACATGCCACCGCCCATGCCAGTGCAACCAGGCGGCGGCACGCTGCGAGCGGACCACGGGCGCCTGCCTGTGCGAGCCGGGTTGGTGGGGCCGCCGCTGCAGCTTCCGCTGCTCCTGCCACGGCTCGCCGTGCGCGCAGGAGACCGGCCGCTGCGCCTGCCAGCCGGGCTGGTGGGGTCCCGAGTGCGGGCAGCGGTGCGAGTGCGTGCGGGGTCACTGCAGCGCCGCCTCCGGCGAGTGCGCCTGCCCACCCGGCTTCCGCGGCGCGCGCTGTGAGCTGCCCTGCCCGGGCGGCCGCTACGGGGCCCAGTGCAGAGACCGGTGAGCCCGGCGCCCGCGGGGCGCGCGCAGAGGGCGGGGAGCGGGGGGGAGGGGTGGCGGGAAGGGTGGGCCAGCAGAGGGAAGAGCAAGAGGAGGAATAGCGGTCCGCGCTGCTCTCCAAAAGATGTACAAGACAGGATGACAGAGGAAAAAACAAACAGAAAACCTTTATTACCCATAACCCCCCCACCAAGCATTTGCCCCCGGGTCAGCCCCGCTCTCTTCTTTCCTCTGATTGCTGTTAAGCAAAACATACTAGCAGGGGGCGGTGCCTGTGGTCAAGAGAGTAGGGCGCTGGCCCCATATGCCGGAGTTGGCGGGTTCAAACCCAGCCTCGGCCAAAAACTGCAAAACAAAACAAAAAACATACTAGCAGGTACTAGCAAGATGTACTTAAAGAATGAGTCACATGAACAAAGGATGACAGGGTCCCTTCAAGACTCAGTGGCTTTCAGACTTGACCTGGCTACACTCAACAATGAGACATTACGGCTTGGTACCTGTGGCTCAAGTGGCTAAGGCGCCAGCCACATACACATAAGGTGGCGGGTTCGAATCCAGCCGGGGCCCTCCAAACAACAATGACGGCCGCAACAACAACAAAAAAATAGTGGGCGCTGTGGCAGGCGCCTGTGGTCCCAGCTAGTTGGGAGGCGGAGGCAGGAGACTCGCTTGAGCCCAGGAGTTGGAGGTTGCTGTGAGCTGTGATGCCACAGCTCTCTACCCAGGGGGATAGCTTGAGGTTCTGTCTCACAAAAACAAACAAACAATGAGACATTACTTCCCACCTAGCACATATAAAAACGTATTTATTTCATATAACTGGAATAAAAATGTAACCAGACAACACCTAACACCTGTTCATATACTTACTACCTTTACTATTATATACATATACATTTTTATTTCCTTTTTTTTTAGAGACAAAGTCTCACTTTGTCACCCTGGGTAGAATGCTGTGGCATCACAGCTCACAGCAACCTCCAGCTCTTGGGCTTAAGTGATTCTCTTGCCTCCGCCTCCCAAGTAGCTGGGACCACAGGCACCTGCCACAGCGCCCGGCTATTTTTTTGTTGTTGTTGCGGCCGTCATTGTTGTTTGGAGGGCCCCGGCTATTTTCTTTTCTTTCTTTCTTTTTTTTTTTTTTTATTGTAGTTGTCATTGTTTGGCAGGCCCCAGCCAGATTTGAACCCATCAGCTCTGGTGTGTGTGGCTGGCACCTTAGCCGCCTGAGCGACAGGCATCACCCTTATTTTCTTTGTCTTTCTTTTTTCTTTTTTTGAGACAGAATCTCTCTGTCACTCTTGGTAGAGTGCCATGGTGTCATAGCTCACAGCAACCTCAAATTCTTGGGCTTAGGTGATTCTCTTGCCTTACCCTCCCAAGTAGCTGGGAGCACAGGCACCTGCCACAACACACTGCTAGTTTTTTAGAGGCTGGGTCTCACTCTTGCTCAGGCTGTCTGGAACTCCTGAGCTCAAGCAATCTACCAGCCGGAGCTTCCCAGAGTGTTGGGATTACAAGCCTGAGCCACTGTGCCTGGCCACTATTATATTTTCTTTCTTTCCTTTTGTAAAAATCCTGGTCAGGATCAGCTAAATTGATTTTTTTTTTTTTTTGAGACGGAGTCTCACTATGTCACCCTAGGTAAAGTACTGTGGCATCACAGCTCACAACAATCTCAAACTCTTGGGCTTAAGTGATTCTCTTGCCTCAGTCTCCCGAGTAGCTGGGACTACAGGTGCCTGCCACAACGCCCGGCTATTTTTTGTTACAGTTGTTATTGTTTAGCTGGCCAGGGCTGGGTGCAAACCTGCCAGTCTCAGTATGTGGCTGGTGCAGTAACCACAGTGCTACAGGTGCCAAGCCAGCTAAATTGATATTATAACCTCTCCCACTCCACCCTACTCAGAGATCTGACCCAAGTATATGATCCCAGGTGGTTAAGCCTGTGGACAGTACTGTACTCCCCATAACTGTTAAGCATCAGTAGGAAATTAAGATAACGTAAACATCAAAACAAAGCTGAAGTGGGAAGGGATAAGGTAAACTTGAAATTAAATTGGTGAAAACAATTTATTTTTTATTTTTATGCATTTTCATTCTTTTTTTTTTTTTAAGAGACAGTCTCATTCTGTTGCCCTTGGTAGAGTGCCATGGCGTCACAGCTCACAGCAACCTCCAGCTCTTGGGCTTAGGCAATTCTCTTGCCTCAGCTTCCTGAGTAGCTGGGACTATAGGCACCCGCCACAACACCCAGCTATTTTTTGTTGCAGTTTGGACAGGGCTGGGTTTGAACCCGCCACCCTTGGTATATGGGGCCAGTGCCCTACTCACTGAGCCACAGGTGCTGCCCTTTTTATGCATTTTCATGCTACAGGATAGAAGGCACACCACTGATCCCTGTTCATGCCAGACCTCAGGGGTGGCAGTGTGGAAGGGAGGAAGAGGGAAACACCAGGTAGAAGGGAAGCAGAGGCTGCTGGTGATGGGGCTGCCCTGGCTAGCCTGTTAGCTCTGGTGCCCCTGAGACCCGGGGAAGAATGGCTCACAGAGCAGGGGTTTGGATAGAATCTCATGAGAGCCCTCAGGGATCATCTCTAGCCTCTTCATAGTAAAACAAGGAGAAAGTGAGGCCTAAAGCTGGGACCTGGATGCTCTCTAGGACCCCCAAAGGCCTAAGTGGTCAGTGCTTGGGTTGAAGGGGATAGGTACTTTACCGACCCACCCCCAGTGCTCCCATGAGGCCCTTCTCTTCCCAGCTGTGGCCACTGCAAACAGAATGAACCGTGCTCTCCAGACACAGGCAACTGTATATCCTGTGAGCCAGGCTGGAACGGGACACAGTGCCACCAGCCCTGCCCACCTGGCACCTTTGGCGACAGCTGCAAACAGCAGTGCCCCCGCTGCTGGCTAGGGGAGGCCTGTCAGCCAGACACTGGGCACTGTCAACGCTGTGACCCCGGCTGGCTGGGGCCCAGGTGAGAGGGTCACCCTGATCAAGGTGGAGTGCACTTTCCCTCAGGATCCTTACCTCAGGTGGGCCACCCCTCCAACAGCCTTATGGGGCTGCCTCTTGGCAAGGGCTGAAGGGCCAAGGTGCGTGCTGAGGGGTGCCTCAGCAGAGAGTGCCTCAGCACTCATGCCTCCTGCCCTCTTCCCTGCAGGGACTCTATAGCTTGTCTCCTACTGGGTTTGGCCTCAGGTTCAAGGGCCTGTTTTCACTTGAGCTTCACAGAGGAGCACCCAATGGGGCACATAGACAGGGTGTCCACTGTGGGGCCAGGCCTGCCCTGCCCTCCCACTCCCTGAACCTTGCCTCACCACAGGTGTGAAGACCCCTGCCCCACTGGGACCTTTGGAGAGGGCTGCAGCTTTTCCTGCCCCACATGTGTTCAGGGGGCCTGTGATGCTGTGACAGGGGAATGTGTCTGCAGTGCCGGCTACTGGGGGCCCAGGTAAGGATTGGGCCCCTGGGGGCAGGAGAGTAATGCGGCCTAGGCCAGGCCTTTATGCAATTTGTGTCCTAAACTTCCCTTCCTGGGCCTCTCTGCCTCCCAGATACTACTCAGTATCCTCATAACCAAGAAGTTATTCCTCCCGTAGTGGAGTGTTCCCCAGGAAAGTCAGATGATGCATAATATAAAAGGAAATGCTCCCCAACTAAGTGGAGAGCTTATTTGGGGGCAGGGCTCCAAACCTCACTGTGATTTCTCTAAGGCAGTATTTTTCAACCTTTTTTTTTTTTTATCTCAAAATACACTTGAACCAGTAGTTAAACTTCCATGGCACAATAAAATTATATTGATCAAAAAAGAGTAAATAAAGAATATACTTACTGTGCTTTGAACTTCTTTGTTTGTCTGAGACAGAGTCTCACTTTGTTGCCTTTGGTAGAGTGCTGTGGCATCATAGCTCATAGCAAACTCAAACTCTTGGGCACAAGCGATTCTCTTGCCTCAGCCTCCCAAGTAGCTGGGACTACTGCAGCCTGCCACAAAACCTTACTATTGTTTTTTTTTTTAGAGACTGGGGTCTTGCTTTTGCTCAGGTTGAGCTCAAACTCCTGAGCTGAAGCAATCCCACCTTTGCCTCCCAGAGTGCTAGAATTATAGGCATGTGCCACTTCACCCACCCTGCACTTGTTTTGAAAATCATTTACTTAATGATCTTTAAAATTTTTCATGGCATACTGGTTGAAAATCACTACTCTAAGATCTTCAATGTAGAACAATCAGAGCCTCCAGTTAGGTTTTCTATTTCTAGGACAGTATGTCATGTCAAACAGAAGAGCTTCACTTTACAGAGGAGAGGACTGAAGCCCAGAGTGTTATGGGCAGTGCTGGGCCTGGCTAAGACCTCCAGGCCCTGAGGATATCTCTCTGGATGCCCTTGGCATCTTGCTTATTCAATTAGTGTTGAGTGGCAAGAGATAAACATAGGTGCAGGTAGACCCTGCCTCTAGGGCTGCACACTGGTCAGAGAACACCTAGGCAGCTTGTGGGTTCTCTCCCTGGAAGGTGGCTTAGGGGATAAGGGATTCTTCCAAACACTGCTAAGGGTACTTAGAATGTTGTTCAGAGGTCAGAGGGGTCTGCTCAAGCATCATCCAGGAAATCTCCCTGATGGGGACAGTGCCCAGATATCTACTTTCCCCTCTCTCCTGCCTGTCTCCCTCCCTTCTTACCCAGCCTTCAGCCTGCCTCTCCCTGTTACCACATAGTTGCAACACTTCCTGCCCATCTGGCTTCCATGGAAACAACTGCTCAGTGTCCTGCGAATGCCCAGAGGGACCTTGCCACCCAGTCTCCGGGGTCTGCCAGCTGGGTAAGGTAGAGGGAGCACATGGGGTGTGGTGACCAAGGAAAGTCTGCCCCTTCACTTGGGTTTTAGGGGTCTGTCACTTGCCAGGGAGGCAGGGCCCACTTTAGAGACATTCCCTATGCCTGGACTCTTTGTGGACGCTTTAGAGCCCCCTGAAGATGTAACAGAGCCCCTGCCCCCTAAGAAACCAGGCTAGAACAAGGGAATGAGCAGGCAGGGCTGGGCACTAGCATGACAGGAAAATCGGAGACACGAGCTTGTGGAATGGGCCATGGGTCATCAGGAGACATACCTGCAAAGAGGCTTCCTGGAGGTGGGGAACCCCCAGGGAGAAGATCCTGAAGGGAGACAGAGAAACCGATGTTCAGGAGATAGGAAGGCCCTGAATAATCGGCCATGTACCCCGCCCCAGGCCCTCACGGTCAGGACTCCGCCCTCATCGTGGGCATCCTTGTGCCTCTGCTGCTGCTACTCCTGGGCCTTGTCTGCTGTGCTTGCTGCTGCTGGGCCGCCCGTTCAGACCCCAAGGACAGGTGAACACTGACCTATCCCTTCCCTACCTCATAGCTTATGCCTGGGGTAGGACAAGGGGGCATCTGGTTTCCTTTCAGGGGTGGGGAAGGGCCGGCCTTGTCACATGTAGGTCAGAGGTAATGGAGGTGGCTTGGTAATGTCTATGGCCTGGAGATAACAGCTCAGCCACTTGCCCTCCTTGGAAGCCTTAGATGGGGAAGTTTCTGAGTTACATGAGAAAGGGGTACTGGGCCCCAGCCTGGAAACTCAAATCTGCTGCAGAAGGCTGAGAGTAGACCAACAGGGACTAGAGGAGGGGGGAAAACACAGAAGAAGCAGCTCAGCTCTGGGCAGGGAGGGGAGGAGACCAGCCCTCAAATGCCCCAGAAAGGAGAGTGACATAAAAGTCCTCACAGCAGCTTTCTGAGAGATGGAGGGGGCCGCAGGGGAACATTGCTCACACAGAGCTTTGTGCCTTTACGAAACCTCTTCACATCCCCTGGCTCCTTTGAGACTCACAGCAGCATGGGGTATTTGGAACAGGGCATGTGGGGGTGGGAGGGTTATTGTCCTCAATCCACAGAGGACACTGAGGCCCAAGATGACCCAGCTAGTCACTGGCATGCACAAAGCTCCCACCTGGCTTTCCAGACTTTGTCCAATGCTCTCATGTTACTTCTCACACTAGTCCTTGAGCTCCACATGCTTTGGGGCATTTATAGGTGAGTAGATCCAATTGCCCTTGCCCCTGCCCCAGGGTATAGAAGCTAGGAGTGGGAGAAAACCCCTTACAGGAGCAGGAGGATGTGTGCAAAGGCTGTCAGAGGAATGGTGATGGGTAGAGCAGCTGTAGCACATCCAGCTTGAGTGTGGAGGAAAATGGGCACAAGGTCTTCTGGGGGGGGGTGTCATTTGAGAGGAGTGAGCTCGGGTTCAGCTAGGATGAAAATAACAGCTATATGTTGGGGAACTCCCATAGGTCCCTAGCACTGTGTTGGGTCCTACAAAAAGCTCTGATAGATTGTTGTTCCCATTTTACAGACGAGGAAACTGAGACCCAGGAAGGTAAAGTCTGAGCCAGAGTTGTTATCCAGATCTTTCTGACTCTAGAGCCACAATGTCTCCTGTGGCAGGCCTGAATCTTGGGCTAAAGCGTTGGGATTTTATTCGGTAGTCAATAGAGATTCATTGAAATAGATGGCTAAGTGACACATGTCACCTTGGGGCTTCTACAAAGCCCACTTTTCCTATCCTACCCTCTTAGGCCAGTGAGCAATGGAGCTGCTGTGTCCAGGATGAAGCTGCAGGTCTGGGGGGCACTGACCACCCTGGGCTCTGCGTTGCCCTGTGGTTCCCTCAGCACCCACAAGTTACCCTGGGTGACAGGTAAGTGGGGGCTGGAGTTGGGGGCTGGGATGGGATAAGGCTTCCCATCAGGCTCTGCATCTGACCTGGAGTCCCTACAGTCTCCCACCACGACCCAGAGATTCCCTTCAACCACAGCTTCATCGAGCCGCCCTCTGCTGGCTGGGCCTCTGATGACTCCTTCTCTTCTGATCCTGAGTCTGGAGAAGAGGACGAGGGTCCTGCCTACTGTGTGCCGCCCCAAGAAGGTAGCTCCCCAGCAGCCTATGCAGCCCCTGAGCATCCCTGCCCACCACATCTTTCTCAGTCCTTCAAACATTGATCAGGTGCCCATTCTGTGCCATCACTATCCCTGGCTCTGGAGACACAGCAAAGAACAAGATTGATTCCTATGCTCACCAGGCTTGTAGTCTGGTGGGCTGTAATCAAACAGGCCATCAGACAATTATAGGACTTTGATGGGGCCTGCACACATAGGAGCTCATAATCTAGCCATGTCCGGGAAGATGTGTTAGTGACACTGGAGTTCAATCTAGCCAGCTGAATCAGTAGGAGGTAGCCAAGTGGAAGTTAGGGAGAAGTGGGAACAGTGTTTCAGGAAGAGGGAACAGCCTAAGGCGCCAGCCACATACACCTAAGGTGGCGGATTCGAATCTAGCCGGGCCAGCCAAACAACAATGATGGCTGCAACCAAAAAATAGCTGGGCGTTGTGGCGGGCGCCTGTGGTCCCAGTTACTTGGGAGGCTGAGGCAGGAGACTCGCTTGAGCCCAGGAGTTGGAGGTTGCTGTGAGCTGTGATGCCACAGTACTCTACCCAGGGGGATAGATTGAGGCTCTGTTTCACAAAAAAAAAAAAAAGGGGGAACAGCGTATACTACACAAAGGCCCAGAGGTGAGAAGGACATGGTTCTGACACTGAAAGAATTTTAGCTTGTTTAGAGTATGGCAGTAGTCCAAGGTAGGGAGGGGTAGTGAGAAGAGAGTATAGGAGAGATGGTGTCTATGTGAATTGGCTCTTCCCCTGCCTCTCTCTATCCATATTCTCTTCCTTGCCCCATTTTAGAGGTCTCCTGGATGAGCTATAGGTGGGATGAATTGGGTGGGGGCAGCACAGCTCTTACCAAGCTCTTCTATCTCCTTTGCCAGGGATGGCCTCTGTGACCCAAGCAGTGTCATTAGAGGCTAGCCTGACTGGAGGCCCCTTCCCTCCGCCCGAGGATGCATCCACACCATTCGCCATTCCTCGCACCTCCAGCCTAGCTCGGGCCAAGCGGCCATCAGTCTCTTTTGCTGAAGGCACCAAGTTTGCACCGCCGAGTCGCCAAAATTCAGGGGAACTCTCCAGCCCACTTCGAAAGCCCAAGAGGCTTTCCCGGGGAGCCCAGACAGGCCCTGAGGACCAGGAGGCTGAGGATTCCACAGGCCCAGAGCAAGCAGAAATGGATGAGGCCCCTCCTGCTGCTGCCAGCCCCAAGGATTCAGCCACTGGCCGGCGGTGGCTTCCTCTTGGTGGTCGGACAGTGGCTGAGCGTGTGGAAGCCATTGAAGGCAGTGTCCAAGACAGCTCAGGCCCTATGACTACAATCTACATGTTGGCAGGGACTCCCCAGGGATCTGAGGGCCCAGTCCGGTCTGTCCTTCGCCGTTTTGGTAGCTTCCAGAAAGTCCAGGCAGAGCCCAAGGTCAAGAGTGCCATCCCTAAGCCTCCACGCAGGGCCCTGAGTCGAAATAAGGGCAGCCCTGGCCTGGCATCTGGTTCTTCTGGCCAGAGCCTCAACTCAGCCCTAAGTACTGAGCTCTCTGGGCCCATGGAGTCAACAGGAGTTAGACCAGAGGAGGTGGCCAAGGGGCTGGGGGCTGACACTGAGAGCTCAGGGAGGGCCCAGGAACTCTCTGGGGGCAGCCCCCTCAAACAGGATTCCCAGAAGCAGGCAGAAGAGGAAGAGCAGGAGGAGCCCCAATATGAGAATGTTGTACCCATCTCTGGGCCACCAGAACCTCAAGGACCTTGAATTTGGGGAGTGGGAAGACTAAGGATGGGACAAGAGGGGAACTAACTGCTGATGGATCAGATTGTGCCTGTGCTGGAAAATGATCGCAAGGCCAGAACAGACATATCAGAGCCTCTGCCCTTCCACAGGGAAAAGGCAAGGGTTGGAGGCCAGCTGGCTCTGGGCCCTGGCAGTGCTCCAGGAGTGGGTCTAGGAGGCCTGGGCAGAGACCCCGCAGGAAGGGGGAAGAGATGGTTGCAGGGACTTTTCCTCTGTTGTATTGGACTCTGTTAGCCCCAGAGGACTATTCTTTCTTCCATTTGCAAAACATTTTGGGAAACAACCTAAATGTTTGATGATAAAAGATTGGTTAAACAAATGTTTCTTATGATGTATTACTATACATATTATGCAAGAACATTTAATGTGGGAAATGTGGGAGAATGTTCATGCCATGAGGTTAAGTGTGTAAAAAGTAAGTTACAATTTAGGGTGTATGGGACAGTTCCATTGTTTTCTTTTTGTAAACGATTTCTTTTTGCCTCAGGATACATGTTTAGAATTCTCTCTTTTTATGTATATCTTGTGATTATCTCATAAACTTTTTTAAATTTTTATTATTTTATTTTATTATTATTATTATTTTTTGAGACAGAGTCTCATTATGTCGCCCTTGGTAGAGTGCCGTAGCGTCATAGTTCAGAGCAACCTCAAACTCTGGGGCTTATGCAATTCTCTTGCCTCAGCCTCCCACATAGCTGGGACTACAGGTGCCTGCCACAATGTCCAGCTATTTTTTTTTTAATTGTAGTTGTTGTTTAGCAGGCCTGGGCCGGGTTTGAACCCACCAGCCCCTGTGTATGTGGCTGACGCCCTAACTACTGAGCTACGGGCACCAAGCCTAAACTCTTTTTTTGAAGGATGTATATGCATAAATGAAAGATTCAAGGGAAAGGCATCAAATTTTTTTTTTTTTTTTTAGAGACAGAGTTTTACTTTGTTGCCCTCGATAGAGTGCTATGGCATCACAGCTCACAGCAACCTCAAACTCTTGGCCCTAAGTGATTGTCTTGCCTCAGCCTACCAAGTAGCTGGGACTACAGGCGCCGGCCACAATGCCTGGCTATTTTTTGTTGCAGTTGTCACTGCTGTTTAGCTGGCCCAGGCTGAGTTCGAACCCACCAGCCTCGGTGCATGTGGCTGGCACCGTAACCACTGTGCTATGGGCTCCAAGCCAGTATCAAATGTTATTTTTCTCTGGAAGGTGATATTATGGGTAATATTTATTTTTCTCTTAAACTTCTGTGCAATTTGTGAATTTTCTACAATGAACATTCTTTTTTGCTTTTCTCACTACATTGAATTTTATACAAAATTATATAAAAGAGCCTGTTGCAGTGGCTCATGACTATTGTGTCATCTACTCTGGAAGCTGAGGTGGGAGGAGCCCTTGAGCTCAGGAGTTCAAGGCTGCAGTGAGCTATGATTGCACCACTGCATTCTAGCCTAGGTGACAGAATAAGACCTCCATCTCTTAAAAAAAAAAATTATAAAAAATAATGTTTTCTTGCTAAAAATAAAAAGTTCTAATATTACAGACATGTGAAAAGTAAAACCTAGATTTCCTTTCTCTCCAGAGGCAATCTGGGAGTCAAGGGAGAGGCAGGACTGACTTTTCACTGAATGCCTTTTGGTCTTGTTTGAATTCTTTATTCACATATCCTATTACCTAGTCAGGAAAAAAAAAAAAGCCTTCTCTTTTATCCCAGTGCTCAGAGAATCTCATTAACAGTGAGGTGCTTCCTCTCAGACATTTTTCTGTGCACCTGTAAACAATTTATTTTATTTATTTATTTACTTTTTTGAGACAGAGTCTCAAGCTGTCACCCTGGGTAGAGTGCTATGGCATCACAGCTCACAGCAACCTCAAACTGTTAGGCTTAAGTGATTCTCTTGCCTCAGCCTCCCAAGTAGCTGGGACTACAGGTGCTCACCACAAGGCCTAGTTATTTTTTTTTTTTTTTTGCAGTTTTTGGCCAGGGCTGGGTTTGAACCTGCCACCTCTGGCATATGGGGCCAGTGCCCTACTCCTTTGAGCCACAGGTGCCGCCCACCCCCAGCTATTTTTTTTTTTTGCAGTTGCCATTGTTGTTTCGCAGGCCCGGGCTGGGTTTGAACCTGCCAGCCTTGGTGTATGTGACGGGTGCCCTACTCACTGAGCTACAGGCACTGCTCTAAACAATTATTTTAAACAGAAACAAAAGAGTATACTAAGAACACTGTTCTTAGCTGGGTGTCCTGGTGGGTGCCTGTAGTCCCAGCTACTCAGGAGGCTGAGGCAAGAGAATCGCCTATGCCCAAGAGCTGGAGGTTGTTGTGAGCTGTGATACCCCGGCACTCTACCGAGGATGACAGACTGAGACTCTTATCTCTAAACAAAAAAAAAAGAACCCCAACTTGCTTTTTTTTCCTATAACTTGCTTTTTTACTTAACAATATATCCTGGATTATTCAATGTTAGTAAATATAAAGCTACCTCTATTTATAAAAAATGACTACATGAGAATCCACTATATAGAAATAACCTGCCGATGATCAGTGGGCTATTTCC
>CAUYQV010054854.1:0-10638 GCA_963574575.1 Galagoides demidoff
TGGAGGGATGTTGCTGGATTTCTGGCAGGATCATGAAGGAAGCAGCTAGTGAGAACCATACTGGAGGCAGAGGCTCCTGTCCTCATATCGTCCTTGGATTCGGTCAAGAGCCAGACTGAAGTGGTTCCAGACTTTTATCTCCGCCAATCTGTGCATCATTAGAACAGAATGTTGTTCATGCTTACAGAGTTAATTGATTGGCTGCATTTGGGGGGTCTGTCAACTAGCTGAATGCTGGAGTCTCAGGATTGGAAGTAGGCAGGGTGCCTGGCAGCTCCCTGGGTATAGGGACCCATCCACTATCCCTGCCATGGCTGATTTTTTACCTGATCTTCCATCCTGGGCAATCCGGAGGCTCAGAGTCCTGGCAGAAAGAGTCGTAGTGGCAAAGCTGAGTCACAGGGCCCCCTCTGTCTGTACCAGTGACCGTGGAGTGTTATGCTTCAGCTTCCATAATGGGCGTGAGCCTCCGTAATGATCACCCCACCAGCATTACACAGGAATGGCAGAGGTGACTTTCCAGAGGGAGCCAGGCTACTGTTGAGAAGGGATATGGAAGCTGGGCAGCTGTAGTGGGGCAAATACCACATTCTCAGTGAAGGACAGTTCCTTGCTAGTTATTATTGTGGTCTCTGGGGAGGGTCTGAGAATAACTACTATTTAATGACACTTGAGTAAGAGCATCATCTCATTTAAGTCAGTTTATAAAAGACCTGACTCATCTGTGGCCTAAGGAGCTGAAATAAATGCCAAAGATCACACCATTGGAAAAGTTGCAGAGCTGGGTTTTGACGCAGGTGGGCCCCAAGGTCTGGATGGCAACCAGCGTGCCTTGAAGTGTGGTCACAGGTGGCCCTCCCCAGATGATCCATTTTACACCTGGGCTGATTCAGGTTCTGAGAGAGTCACTTTCCTTTATTCTCTCACCCCCAAGGTGTTTTCCTGAGAATATTAAAGATGTTCTGGAAAAAAAAAAAAAAGACAAACAGAAACCCTCCTGGGGTAGCATCCACCTGGGAAAAGCTACCCAGGATTATCCCCTCCAGGGCGGCATACAGTAGCTCTGAAAAGTCCCCAAATAAAAAAGCTTTGGAGCTTTGTTTAACTGGGAATTTACTAACCTGGTTTGACCTTGGAACACATTAACATGAACATCTCTTCTGATGAACATCATTTAGGAACATTATACTGTACCAACATTTTCCTATCTAGGTAAACTGATAAGCATGTTCATGGCTGGAGAGGATCAGCAGAGGGCTGTGGCTGTTCTGAAGGATGGAGAAATATCCTGGTCATTCAGGGGTGCTGGGCCATACTGGTGGTGGTGGTGGGGACTAGGCCTGGCAGCTTTGGTGCCAGTGCAGAATTTGCCGGTCCTCCCCAGACCTGCCTGCATTGCCAAGTGACTTTCTCTTCCCTCAGACACATTGGTGTGCCATCTCATAAAAATGTTCAGCTGTATTTAAATGGAGTTTTGGACTATTATGGCACCAGTTAAAGTAACTAGAGGTCTCTGAGGTATTTCAAAACTACGTTTGGAGTCAATACTGGCTTCAGTGTCTAGTTAATGGATTACTGCATTCGGGAGTTAGGAGCAACTAGTGATATCATCTAAGTCTTTTTCCCACAGAAAGGTATAGAAATGAAGATTCTCTAATTTGATCGAAGCCTTCCCAATTAAAAAAGTGATCCCACCTCAAATCTTTTATACCTGACCTCATTTAAAATATAACACAGCGATCTTTCCAAATGGAATTTCCTAGTTGGCACATGTGTGGACGTGTGTGTTAATGGTGCTGGCAGCGGCTGTCATTTAGTGATATCCTCATTAGAGAGTTAAAGAGTAAGGTCTCTGCAGAATTACAGCGACTATATTTGAACTGTCAGCCATCTTCCCATGGTACACTGCAGCTTGCATCTTTCTGCTATAAAGCTGAGAAGCTATAAATCTGGAAAGAGACAGGCAAATTACAAATTAGGCATATTGTGCCATTAGCTGTGGATATCCTGGTAAATGCTGCACATAAACATTTCCCTGCCATGGTTCTATCTGAATTTGTACATACTCCATATATATCTTTCGAAATGGAGACTGATGAATAATGGTTTGGTCAAGCAATAAATACAT
The DNA here is from genome assembly GCA_963574575.1 of Galagoides demidoff. NCBI lineage: Eukaryota > Metazoa > Chordata > Mammalia > Primates > Galagidae > Galagoides > Galagoides demidoff. The sequence continues at coordinate 2,129 of CAUYQV010054854.1, forward strand.
AATGAAGCCTCACCTTTGAGCTTTCTTGCTTTCTATGAGGTCAGAGTTGGGATGGGTTATAAATCATGATTTATGCCTTTAAGTCTCTGGTATTTTTTTTAAAACAACCTTTCCCCCCATGGGTTTGATTTTGAGTTATTTATTCATCAACTTCTTCAATTTTAGTTATGTTTGTTTAATGTTGAATACAATTTGATTTTTTAAGACTTGGCTTTGTTTTTCAACCTCAGTGCATTCTGTTTGTTCTTAATCTATGGTATCATAATAACAGTAAGTAAAAACCTAAAATACATACATACACATACAATACGCATATATATTCATATGTAAATATATATATTTGTGATCAATTACTATCCAAACAATAGTTTTTTGTTGTTATTTTTTGAGACAGGAGCCACAAGCTGTCCCCCTGGGTAGAGTACTGTGGTATCACAGCTCACAGCAACCTCCAACTTCTGGGCTCAGGTGAGTCTCCTGCCTCAGCCTCCTGAGTAGCTGGGACCACAGGCACCTGCCACAATGCCTGGCTATTTTTTGCTTGCAGCTGTCATTGTTGTTTGGCAGGCCGGGCTGGATTCGAACCCGCCAGCTTGGGTATATGTGGCTGGCGCCTTAGCTACTTGAGCCACAGACGCAGAGCTTCAACAGTTTTAAAAATAGAATTTTCAGATGTTTTCTTCATTTACTATCTCATTTTTATTTTTATTTTTCAAAAACTCAAACTTCTGTGTGCTCATAAGAACTGTGATAACTCAAAAATAAACGTAAGATGTTTCACATAAAATTGTAATGAATTTAAAAATACTACTTATCGGCAGGTTTGAGCCTGGCCCATGCCTGCTGAACAACAATGACAATTGCAACCAAAAATTAGCTGGGTGTTGTGGCAGGTGCCCGTAGTCCCAGCTACTCAGGAGGCTGAGGCAAGAGAATCTCTTAAACCCAAGAGTTTGAGGTTGCTGTGAGCTGTGACACCATGCCACTCTACTGAGGGTGACATAGTGAGATTCTTTCTCAAAAACAAATAAATAAATAAATAAATAAATAAACTGCTTCACTTGATGATATGGGCATTTGATGAGAAAGAACTTTTAATAATGGTATTTCTTCATAAGGTAATTGGTTAAGAGTAAGAGACAGCCTGAGCTGGCTTTTGCAGTGTCTGAGAGGCGAATGGTCTTCTCAAACTAGAGAGACAGCAAACAAATTCCTTTTTATCTTAGTGGTTGGTCTTAAATTTTAGGGTTGATGGATGCATGAGACTCCGTAGCACACATTGCCCCTAAACGCTACGCTATTTGATGTTAAAATACATCAATCAACTTTTTAGCATAACTTGATGCTATAATTGGCTGCTGGCAAGAGCTTATTTTGTGCATTACTTCTGTTAATTTGTTTTTATGCCCCACTCAAAGTTCCATGCCACTTAGCACCTCATGGAGAAGAAAGGGTTGGCATCATACTTAAGAAAAACCTGGGGGTGCCTCACATACAGGGTAAAATACCTCCTACCTCCTTTTCATACCTTGAGAGTTAGTTCTCTTAACTATGAAATTGTTGAAACAGCACAGAATATTTTAGCTAAACTAGCGTCACCTCATTAAGCATCCTTAGCAAGGGTTGAATGTGGCCGTGTGGCCACTCTAGTGAATATAGTCTCAGCACTAAAAAACATTTATTGCCACCATTAAAAAAAAAAAGAACTTTTAAAATGAGTTTGAAAGAAAGCCATTACCTCCTTAACTACCAAATAAACCCAGTGGTCTATGTAGATTATGATGAAATATCTCTGGTGCTTCAATCTCACTCTTTTGTTCCATAAGCTGTAATTCATGCTGGGCTTTTGCTGACAACTTGGTAACCATTCTCGTCCCTCCCGTCCCCTTTCGCCTCCCTCCCCTCACTTACGATTTTTCCTTTGTTGGCTTTATGATCTTGTTTTCATCTTGGAATAGAATTATTTATTCCTTATTTTCTTTCCTTTTTTTTTTTTTCTTCTTACTCTGTCACCTGGGATGGGGTGCAGGGGCATCATCATAGCTCACAGCAACCTCAAACTCCCGGGCTCTGCCAATCCTCATGCCTCAGCTTCCAGAGCAGCTGGGACTACAGGTGTACTCCATGATGTCTGGCTAATTTTTCTATTTCTTATAGAAATGGGGTCTCGATATTTCCCAGGCTGGTCTCAAACTTCAGGGCCGAAGCGATCCTCTTGCCTTCACCTCCCAAAATGCTAAGATGACCGACACTAGCCACCATGCGCAGCTCTTATTTTCTTTTTGAGTCTGTGTATGTGTAGTTTAGGGTACATAAACTTTGAATGAAACTAGGTTGCTTTTGGGTGGGAGCCTGTGATTACAGCCTGTGTTACTTTTAGATTTCTGTTAGCATTTTGTTTGTTTGTTTCTTCACATACTGCAATTTATGGATATAGATAGATTGCAACATATTTAGGAAAGCTTAAGCGAATGGATTTAGGTAATCAGGAATAGAGAAGTATCTGCTTTCCGCACCATCAAACTGGCCAGTGTCTAAAAATTCAATTTCTAGAAAGCTCTGAGAATCCTAACAAGACATTTTCAGTTGTTTTTCACTCTGAGAGAACAGATCACAAAGGTTTTTCCTCTGTCTGGTTCTCTTGCCTGACTTGTAGCAGCTTTCAAAGTGGAGATTCTCTGTCTCTAAATAGAAGCGGGATCCGGCAGAGTCTTTTTAGGAGTAATCACGTCCGCATGATTGTTGGACGAGCCATAGTCTTGGCTTTAGTCTTGGTATCTTCCCAGTGATACCAAAAGTACTTTGGGTGGAAATTAGCTAAGTCTCCTTTTCCATTGCAAATCACTGCTAGGTACCGTTTGATGGCTGGAGGTTTCCTTAAATTAAACCCAGCCATTCCAATGAAACGGAGTTCAGCAAAGCCAGCATAAAGGTCTATGAATGTTTGTGTTTATTTTCAGCTAACAATCTCTCTATTGGGGTGGAGGCCTTGAACTATCTGCTCCGTATAAATCCCTACCCAATACCCCAGGGCTGGCGAGCAGGCAAGGGACAAGAAGACTTCACAGCTGCAGAATGGCAGTTGGGGACAGGGGAGCAACTGGGGAGAGCTGGTTCCAATTCTTCTTCTTCTCTATCTAGTCTCCACATGTGCTCTGCAAATGTCACTTTTCTCATCTTGGAAGTCAGGATAAGGCGAGAGCGATGAAATCCAACAAAACAGCAGATGTGAAATTACGATGTAACAACATACATTTGTTAAGATTGTTATTCTGCTTGATTTGTGGCAGGCCTGGCTTCCTGGGCGGTTACCTAGGCATCTTGCGCTTGGTTTAACGTTCTGCTGTTCCGTTTTAAAAGTCTGAAGTTTTGACTAAAGCGTTTTGCATTTTCATCTTATATTGAGCCCCCCAAGTCAAGTAGCCAATCTCGATTGCAGGCCCCCTGCTGGCTTGCACATATGTTTTTGTTCACTCAGCAAATGTTACTGGGCCCCTGCTTTGGGCTGGTGTGATTTTAGGCCCTGGATGTTCTCAGCTGCAAAGCAGAGGCAGATGGACGAGAAGCCAGTGACCTGATGCCTTAGGGCCCTTCTCTGGCAGGTTCTCTCCCAAGGCTTTGGGAAGGGTCCTATATTTATATTCATGCAAAATCGTATGACTTTTGGCTCTGCCTCTGGATCCACCTCTGCTATTAGGGAGTACTTTTTGGACATTTATGAAGATGTATTAGGTTGTCATGGTAACTGGTGGGGGCCATGCTGGCTGTTGGTGAGCAGGGGTAAGGGACACTAGACTTCCACTGCACACCTGACGGTGCTGTGTGTTAGAGATTCTCCTGTGTCTGCACATGATGTCCTACATGACATCCAAATGACCCAGCCAGACGTTCTTGTAGTTAAAAACAGAGGGTAGGAAGTTAATGATTTTTTTGTATAAGTATAGTATAATTTTTGTGGAATTTTAATATGCACAGAATCACCCAGGACTGCAAGTTCAACAAAACTAGAGAGAAGATGATAGTTTGTTTCCTCTGAAACTTGCTCAAGATGCTTCACTAGCTTAACTTTGTACTGAAGGCAGCATTGCTAGTGGCACCAGACGCCTGCTGAGAGGCAGGAGTCTGCAGGGATGTGGGGTTCAGGGTGGTTTTGATGCTCTAACGCACACAGCATGCAGGCAGTCCCTGGGCTGTGAACGAGACAGATTGTGTACATTTGTGTTTAAGTTGAATTTGTATGTAAGTTGGAACAGGTACATTTACCTATTACCTGTAATTTGTAAGTGTGAGTCGAACGTAAGTCGGATGTTTGTAATTTGAAGATTGCCTGAACTTATTTTCCCCTCATTTCAACATGGCAAGTGCAAACCCCCTCACTGACATCTTGTTCTCTGGTCTAAATTCATCCTATGACCAGCCCATAAGCTAAGAATGGGCTTTACATTTTTAAAGGGTATAAAAAATATATTCAACAGAGACCTTATGTTTCCCATAAAGCCTAAAACAGTGGTTCTCAACTTGTGGGTCGCGACCCCTTTGGATTGTATTAAAGGTTCATGGCATCAGGAAGGTTGAGAACCCCTGGCCTAAAACTTTTTACCTTCTGGGCCTTACCTTTGCCGATTCCTGGTCTACTACGGTGATGCTAGATCATTTATGTATTGATATGCATAGTTCATTGTGAGATATTTTCTTTTTTATTTCTCTTTTATATCATGGTAAGGGCAATATATTGAGTGAAGCAATTTATCTGCCAGTTGGATATTTACTATTTTCTTCCAGAATAGTAAAAGGGGTGTCAACCATTTGTTCTGTTGAGGCTGACATGTTCAGAGCCACTGGCCAGCGTGAAGGTTCACAGATTCCCCCTTCTTCTCCACAGCTGGCATCCTGCCTTCTCCCCTCTCTCCCATCCCCTTGATTCATGAGTGCCTGGGGCACCTGCACACTCCCACGCCATCCCTCCTCGGTCCTCCCCTCAAGGAGGGCCAGCAATGGCGAGACTGGTGGCTATGGTCAGTAAACTCCTGTCCTCCCACTGTGAACACTGGCCTCATCCTTGCTGGGCCCCACTGAGGCCAGACCCCCAGCCTGCTTTCTGGCCCGGAGCTCCCTTCCTGGCCCCCCCCCTCCCCCCCGCTTCCTTGCCATTCTCATTTCTTATGTGTCTCCCTGCCCCACCCCACGTTGTCCTCTCCTTATTTCAGTTTCCCACAGGTGGCCCGTCTGTCTGGGTTTCCTCTGGACTTGGGGCCAGTTCCTCTTCCCTTCTCCTCTCTTGCCACCTGCCGTCGGCCTTCCCTACTCTGCCTCCTTCCCTAGCGCTGCCTCCCTGGCGTGGCTTACGCTGCCGAGAGGCCTCCTTCCCGCGGCTCCGACCTTGCAGCCGTACCTAGTGCAAGGGTGCAGCTCAATCTCTGTGTGTATGTGATGAACTCAACCCTTCCAAATCTGGGATTTTTTTTCCTATGGGAGTCATACGTGAAAAAGAAGAAATTAGGCATGACATTTTAGTACTATGTGTCCCTGTTTTTATAAGAAGTAAGACCTTTTAGAAACTCATCCGTGAGCATGAGGGGCAAAGTGGTTTTTCCAGAGGGTTATGGCTTCCAGCTATTCCATTTGGAAAGGTGGGAAATCATGGTCAAAAACCAATGGAAAGCCTGAGATTGGGGTTGGGGCCTGAGGGAACATTGGCTCACCACTTTGCGGGGTGGTAGGTAGCCTCTATGGAGCTTAACCATGACCCCCTCTCTCTAAAAACTGCCTCCTCACTTAACAACAATGTTTTTACTGCACAATTTTTACCTCCAGACACATCTGAGGAGACCCATGAAAATGTCCAGCCACAAAGCTTTTTCTTCTCTGCCTTACTCACTAACAATATACTAGTGATTACTTAATATCCTCATCAATTCACTTTTGAGTCTTTGTAACTTTCAGGACCAAACCTGCTGCTCCAGTAAAAACAAAACAAAGCAAACCAACAAAGAAGCTCTCTTCTGTGTGGCCCCCAGATTCCGTTATGTGGCACCTACTTTGGGGCCATTGGAGCACCCCTTCTGCCTTACTGATGTTAAGGTTCCATTCTCTGTACTGTGCTAGTGGAAGTCTCTCTCTGACTCTCACTGGTTAGGACTAAGCTGTGTCCCTGTTCTTGAACTAATCTCTGTGACTGACTGACTATGTCTGAGGGTCAGCCCCATGGGACCTCACACAATGTGAGTAGAGGGGGCCTGGGTCTCTTCGGGCAGGGCTTCCTACTACAGTGTACACACGAGTCACCTGGGAATCTTTAAAATGCAAATTCTGATTCAATAGGATCCTGGGGTGGAGCCTGAAATTGTGCATTTTTTTTTAACAACTAATATTTATAAATAAAAGCAAAAAGATAATTTCCAAAAAACAGATCATACCAAATCTTATAGACAATAGAAAAAGAAGAAATACTTCAAAATCATTCTACTTAATCTGGATGCACCTGATATTAAAATTAGAGAAAATATATTATTATAAAGGGGAAATTACAAACATATTTCACAAACATGTTGTTTGGAATACTGTATCCTCATTTATAAGCATTTTTTTTTTTAGCCAGAGTCTCACTTTCTCACTCTTGGTAGAGTACTATAGCATCGCAGCTCACAGCAACCTCAAACTATTGGGTTCAATGATTCTCTTGCCTCAGCCTCCTAAGTATCTGGGATTATAGGCACCCACCACAACACCCGGCTATTGTTTTAGAGACGGATGGGGTCTGGCTCTTGCTCAGACTGGTCTCAAACCTACGAGATCAATCAATCCACCCACCTCGGCCTCCTAGAGTACTGGGATTACAGGTGTGAGCCACTGTGCCTGGCCCCAAGATTATGCATTTCTAACCTACTCCTGGGTGCTACTGCTGGGGTCCATGGGCCACACTTTGAATAAAAAGGTCTTAGTGAACATTTAATGTGATTACCGCAAGGTGAAATGATGCTGGCGTAGGGGAAAAAGCCTCAGATGGCCCATTTCTCACCTCTTCTGCTCAGGGAGTACATGTCCTAAATTTTCTGGGAAACTTTCCCCAATAACTACCATCCATGGTAATCTGTCCCTCATTGAACTCCTTAACACTGTATGAAATTGAGCAAGTTGTTTATGGCAGTGAGACTTGCAGGCATGAAAATATATTTGAGGCCATATACATCCTTATAAAGCCAGAATAAAAGAATAAAGGTTATTTCTCACATTGGAGGACTATTCTGTAGAGCTCTTACTGTGGGGCCTTCCATCTATTTCATAGGTGGATTAGGGGTTGAACAGGCTTCTGTGGCCCGGCCCACCACGATAACTTGCTTTGTCAGAGAGAATTAGTTCTGTACTCCATACTGACAATTTATAAAAACAGTCATCGAGAACAAAACCTGCTTGGTTGAGCAAGTTTTTCTTTGCTCTGGAATGAGCAAGAATTTCATTTATCATATAATCATATAAGTCAATGTCTGTCTTGAGTGTGCAGACTTGGGGAGGGGTTGGTGGGCATAACTTATCCCCGTCCTACTTGGCATTTTTAGTTGGGGTGGATCAAAGACTGGAATCATCTGAAGACTCACTCATGTGTTTGGTGCCTCCCTGAGGAGACTCAGACACCTGGAGGCTGGAACACCTGGGAATTACAGGAATTTCTCCGTCTCTATTCTCTAGTGTGGAGGCTTCCTAAGTGTCAGCCCAGGGCTACCAAGGCACGTGTTTTGAGAGAGAAGAGTTTAGAGGGAAAAGGAAGAGGAAGAAAAAAGATGAAGAGGGGCAAGCACCAAGCCGAAACCATATCACCTTTCCTGACCTAACCTTGGAAATTGCACAGCATCATTCCCACTGAATTCTAATTGGCCAGTGCGTTTACAAAGACCCATATAGTTTCAAGGAGGGAGAATGTGAACACTCAATGTGGATGAGTGTCAATATTAGAATGTCAGAAGAATCTGAGGGTTGGGTGTGTGTGTAGATGTGTACACACCTGCATGCAGGTGGCCATTTTTAAGAAAATACGAACTGCCATGGGCACTACTGGTAACGTTTGTATAGCCTTGTATATGTCTGCACACCTGCATGTGGGTGGCCATTTTTAAGAAAATACAAACTGGCTTGGTGCCTGTGGCTCAAGAGGCTAAGATGCTAGTTAAATACACCTAAGGTTGTAGGTTCGAATCCAGCCCCGGCCAGCCAAACAACAATGATGGCTGCAACCAAAAAATAGCTGGGTGTTGTGGCGGGCACCTGTGGTCCCAGCTACTTGGGAGACTGAGGCAGGAGACTCGCTTGAGCCCAGGAGTTGGAGGTTGCTATGAGCTGTGATGCCACAGCACTCTACCCAGGGGGACAGCTTAAGGCTCTGTCTCAAAAATAAAAAAGAAAGAAAGAAAATACAAACTGCCATAGGCACTACTGGTAATATAGCCTTGTAAAAATATATACCTTTCTGATTTTTTCAAGAATATATTCCTTTAATAACCAGAAAAGGTCCCACT
>CAUYQV010054856.1:0-14318 GCA_963574575.1 Galagoides demidoff
GGAGGGGTTGGTGTGGGGCATGGTCAGTGTGGGATGTGGTCAGTGCGCAGTGTGGGAGGCGTCAGTGTGGGAGGGGTCAGTGTGGGTAGGGGTCAGTGTGGGGTGGGGTTAGTATGGGAGGGGTCAGTGTGGGAGGGGTCAGTGTAGGGAGAGGTCAGTGTAGGGAGGTGGTCAGTGTGGGAGGTGGTCAGTGTGGGAGGGGTCGGTGTCAGGAGATGGTCAGTGTAGGAAGAAGTCAGTGTAGGGAGAGGTCAGTGTGGGATGTGGTCAGTGTGGTGTGTGGTCAGTGTGGGGAGGGGTCAGTGTGGGAGGGGTCAGCTAGGAAGGCTCGCTCTGCCGTAAAGGACAGGTGTGTCATTGGTGCCTGACCATCCCAGACTCTAACACTTCATGAACCGCAAGGCAACACGGGTCCCGCCCAGAGGCCTTCCCTGGAAGCCTGGAGCTGCGGAGCACAGAGTCAGGGGCTGCAGTGGCTGGTGACGGAAGAGGGGCTCCTGCTGGGACAGAATGGGGGCTCCTGGTTTCCGTGGAGACCCCCAGGTGCAGATCCGCTCCGTCCATCCCCGACCCTCAGTGAGAAACCGTAACCTTCACTCCCCCACTGAACCCTTCCTTCTCTCTTCCCAAACCCAGGGAAGGAAGGCGGTCTGACAAGTCCTTTTGTTCGGCCTGCATCCTGGGGATGTGCACCCTGAGGAAGGCCCCTTCTTAACAGAAACGGACCCACTCCTGGCTTATCTCAACTCTGCCTCCCGACACAATCAGACTTCGAGTGGCTTCTCTATAGTGGCCAGGGCTGCACCTGCACCATGGTGGTTTGACTGTGCCCTGGCAGTTCTGGTGCTGGAAGGGTCATTCCTAATGCGGCAGTGCCCAGAGGGGAGGCAGGTCAGAGCTGATGAGGTCCTGAGGGTCTGCGCTAGTGAGGGAGTAATGTTGTTATCTGCGGAGTGTGCCAGTTACCTGGGAATGGATTTCTCATGCAGGAATGAGGCCGGGTGCAGTAGCTGAAGCCTGTAATCCCAGCACTCTGCTGGGGGTCACTTGAGGGGCCAGGAGTTTGAGATCGGCCTGAGCAACATGTGAGAACCTACCTCTACAAAAACTAAATCTTTTTTAACCAGCTGGGTGTGATGGTGAGTGCTTGCAGACCTAGCTGTACGGAAGTCCCAGGCAGGAGCATCACTTGAACCCAGGAGTTGGAGGCTGTGGTGAACTTATTGTGCCACTGTGCTCTGCTCTAGGTGACAAGACAAGGCCCTGTCACTAAAACTGAGGAGAGGGAGAGAAGATGAGTTTGACCCCTACTCTGTGTGCACTCTCTCTCTCCCTGTGAGATTCCTTCTGGAATGTTACGATATGGCAAGAAGGCCTTCTCTAGGTGCCGGGCCCTTGATCTCGAACTCCCGAGCCTTTAGGATTATGAGACATAAATTTCTTTTCTTTAAAATACCCAGGTATTCTGTTACCTGTGTTTGGCAACACAAAACAGATAAAGACAAATTCACACATATATTTATTTACTTTATTTTTCATGGGAACTGCAGATTGTATTTGGCAGATTGCCAGCAGTATGGCTCTGTGACTGTGCGTACAGTGTGGCCCTGTGACTGTATGTACACTGTGGCTCTGTGACTGTGTGTGCAGTGTGGCTCTGTGACTGTGCGTACAGCATGACTCTGTGACTGCGTGTACAGTGTGGCTCTGTGACTGCGCGTACAGTGTGACTCCGTGACTCTGCGTACAGCGTGGCCCTGTGACTGTGCATACAGCGTGGCTCTGTGACTGTACGTACACTGTGGCTCTGTGACTGTGCATACAGCGTGGCCCTGTGACTGTACGTACACTGTGGCTCTGTGACTGTGCGTACAGCGTGGCCCTGTGACTGTGCATACAGCGTGGCCCTGTGACTGTGCGTACGGCGTGGCTCTGTGACTGTGTGTACAGCGTGGCCCTGTGACTGTGCATACACTGTGGCTCTGTGACTGTGCGTACAGCGTGGCCCTGTGACTGTATGTACACTGTGGCCCTGTGACTGTGCGTACAGCGTGGCCCTGTGACTGTGCATACAGCGTGGCCCTGTGACTGTGCATACAGCGTGGCCCTGTGACTCTCTGTGACTGTGTGTACACTGTGGCTCTATGACTGTGCATACAGTGTGGCCCTGTTATTGTAAGTGTATTTAGACTAATTAAAACAGCACCTACCGGATAGCTAGAGCCTAAAAAATGCTACAGCTGACAAATAGCTCCAGAAAGTTAAAGTTGCCAAACCATAATACACATCCCATGTCAAGGGAGCCTCAGGTGGAGAATACCATTTCTTTGTGTTATTCCCAATTAAAATATTGTGAGGCGGCCCTGGAGAGGGCCAGAATGGGGAGCTGGCCCGACAGCTGAGAGTCAGGGGAAGGTCCGGGAAGGCCTCACACAGGCCTCCCGTGAAGGATTCGCTACTTTTCTCAAAATCTAAAAGGACACTAAGAATGCGGAACTGGGTTGGGCTAGAATGTGTGTGTGTGTGTGAACCCAAAATGAGCTGTGTTGAATTCCGACTGTGCAACCAACCAACTTCCATCTTAAAAAACAAACAAAAAAGAAACCTTTTCACATCCACATCCTCAGAGGGCAGAGGGACACAGACCCGCGCCGTGAGGCCCCTGAGCTCATGGTTACGCCGCGTTCTGTGGCTTGCTGCCCAGTGTTTTCTCAGTAACTTGGAAGTTTCCAAACGCTGCCATTCATCCACCTGGCCCTATTTACACAGCAGAATGAATACCAAGCTGAGAACCTGGCCTGCGCCTCAGCAGTGCTAATTCAGAGGACACAGCTGACCCATCCAGGCGGGCGACTCTGCGGGCACCCAGAGTGGCTTTTTCCTTGGAGGCCAATGACATCACGCGCCGGGCCTACAGCGACCTGAGAGGCGGCCTCCGGCACAAAGCAGTAGCCACAGACCCATTTTCTGCCTGGAAGAAGCACAGGCAGATTCCTCCTCTCAGATTTTTATCAGCTGGCAAAGGCTGCACTCATTTGTCCATATAAGACAAAGGGCTATTGAACCCCCAGTGCTGAGTCCTCTACGGGAAATGATGGGGAGCTGGCTCTGAAGAGTGCCTGCTCAGGAACCCGGGGTCTCTCCTCTCAGCCTCTGCATAGCACGAGTCTGGCTTGTCTTTTTCTCAAAACCAAGCCGTGCGCCAGCTTCCATCTAGGCCTGAAAGCGCCAGTCGTCCCGCTCCAGTTGCAGAAGGTTGTGGAGCTGCCTGGTTCTAAGCCAGGCGTTTTTATTTCCCATCAAGTACCCACCCTGGTTCCACAGTGTCGGTCACAAAAAAATTCAGTGTGGAAAAAATATCTCACATGGAGGCTAAATAAACCACGGCTAGCTGATTCCACTGTAGGTAAATTCCTTTGGTGACTTATTGATCGAGAAGGCAGCCTCTCGAGTCAGTGTCTGGCCCCGCTACACGTGTGTTCACTGTGAGACTCTGGGCCTGTAGGGAGGGAGGGGAGGTACCTTTCTTTACCCATCATTGGGGTCACAGCCAGTGTTCCTGTAACAAAAGACAGATTAACAGGAGAAAAGCGCAACAAAATTATTCAATCACAGTTTTATGTCCCTCCAAGGGGAGCCTTCAGAAATGAGGACCCGAAGACCCAGGGGAAAACCACATTCTTATGGTCAGGTTCGATGAACTACGGACAGCAGTGTGGAAATGTGACTGCACAAAGGATGTGACCTGATGACAACAGACTGAGCGGAGAAACCCAGCAAGGCCAGCCCAGAGTCTTCCTGCCCCTCAGTGTGGCATCCCTACCTACACCCCCAGGCTCCCATGGCCCACCTAGAGTGAATGCCTTCAAGGGAAAGGGAGAGAGTCTCCCTTTAGGGGACAGGAGTTTTAGTTTCTATCATCTGCCTGGAGGAAGAGGAATTCTGATTTCTCTGTGACTTGCTTCAGGAGAGAAAGTGGGGGGACAGGTGACAGGAGAGGGTCAGAGAGACTTGGCTTCTACACTCCTCCCAACGTCCGTCAGTTCAAAGTAGTTACGTGCCCAGGCGCTACGCTTTCCAATGGGTACAATGTCCTGAGCCCCAAAAAGTGAAAATCAATGACTAAATTTCAGTTTCCTCATCTGTACAGTGGGGTCTTGATGACATTTCAACGCACAAAACTCAAGTGATAATTTAGTAAGATCCTCTGTGTACATGGCTTAACACAACATCTGGCACATATGAGCCCCTGACATCTCTAATACTATTTACTAGTTGCTATGATGATTAATCTTTTGAGAATAAGTATCAATACAAACATACACCGCCTAGGTCTCTCTCTTTCTCAGTTGTCCTGACAACAGGTGCTTTGAGAGGCTTAGTTTGTGTTGCTCTCTGCAGACATCCTTTTGTGGATAAGCTGTTCTGACCCCCAAATCATAGCCTCTCTCATGATCTAGAATGAGGTTTGACTACAGCTCTGAATAGCAATTGCTAAAATAGGACCCTGGCTGATTGTGATAACATGATGAGTTAACTTTTCTGACTATCAAGAAAAATTTACTTTTGTTTTTACCCACGCAGTTTAAAACCTTTCTGAGGTACATGGTGTGTCCGTTCCTTTTTACTTTTTAGTACACACAGTACCTAAACCATTGGAAAGAAACAGCTTTGGTCACGCAGACTTAAATCCTGTGTCCACAACGTAACCAGCAGTGTGACTTTAAGTTCTTAGCCAGCCTGAAGCTCAGTCTCTTTACCTGCAAAATATTCGTTTTTTAAATTGAATCTTTATGGGATCTTTTGTATCCTTCACTACTTAATTTCAAACTTTAGCTCTCACAGCAAACTATTAAGAAATAAATTTAGAAGGCTTTAGAGATTATACATGTGCTGAAAATTTCATATTTTAAAAGGTGGCTATTGTGTCATTGTTGGTATTTCTCATCAGGCAGAGGGTTTTATTATAAAGTGAATGCAGGCTCGGCACCTGTGGCTCAAGCGGCTAAGGCGCCAGCCACATACCCCTAAGGTGGCGGGTTCAACTCCAGCCTAGCCCGCCAAACAACAATGATGGCTGCAACCAAAAAATAGCCAGGTGTTGTGGCGGGCACCTGTGGTCCCAGTTACTTGGGAGACTGAGGCAAGAGACTCACTTGAGCCCAGGAGTTGGAGGTTGCTGTGAGCTGTGATGCCATGGCACTCTACCCAGGGGGATAGCTTGAGGCTCTGTCTCTAAATAAATAAATAAAGTGAATCGAAGGATGGGGAAAGAGTAGACTGGCTGGGAGATGTTTAACTTTTTAAGAAACTGCCTAACTTTTCCACACGGCTGGACCATTTTGCATTGCTGAATGGACGTAATTTGTCATGTTTTAATTGTGTAGATCCATGCAATATTGCGTGAACACAATTCTGTACTTTAAGCTTTGCTCTGCCTTCTGCAATTTTTCTGAGTCTGCGTCTTAATCTCTCTCTCTCTCTCTCTCTCTCTCACACATACCCCAGGGCCAGAGCAATATCCTTTGAGTATCTCGGCCCTTGATTTAGCGTCTCAGAGTCAGGTGGAGCAGCCGGGAAACCAGCAGTACATTGGATTTAGCCCATGAGTATAATTGACAATTTTCACTTATGTGATTATCTTCCTTTTCAAAGTCAGCCTTAGAGCAGAAAACAAAATCTCCTTCTGGACAAACAAACAAAAAACACCCACGAATCTCCATGACAATGGAAGATGACCTGGCCTCCTGGGTCTGGAGTCTAACTCTTTCTTAATAGGATACCAGACAGGGAGATATCTTTTCAAGCAGAGAAAAAAGAAAAGAACAAGGAAAGAATCATCCCTCAGGATAACAGAACATGCCAAATACATATTTTACCTTTTAGAAAATGACTACGTAACTTTGATTATCAGTCCCTGGGGGAAAGAGGGGGAATCGTTTTTTTATGGGATCTCAGGGAGACAGGATAAGAGTGTTGTGTTGGGAAGCAGTCTCTCCAAAGCATTAATCAGAGAATGGATTCCTTATGGTTCGAGAAATGCTCATGTTGCATTAGATAATAACAAGCATGTTATAACCATCATTCTTCATATTACTGCTGTCCCTTATTACAAAGCTTTTTGCTAGAAAAATAAAAAGGTTAAAGGGAGACTCAAGTCACGTTCAGATTTTTGACAACTTGTCAAAGCTCTCCTTCTAAATCAGTCCGCAAGGAAGAGTTGTTACACCATGAAATAGAAAACTACGTGAAATTAACAGCAAGGAGAAAGTGTTTTCAAAAGAATTATTAAATCTGAAATAGTATAGCATCTCATACTATAATAGCTGCACCTGTAGCCTGATCGTTACCCCTAGTTCTGTTAAAAAGGATAATTGATTTGTATCACTTTAAAAAGCCACAGTTTTCCCTAAGCCAACAGTAATATATGCTAATAAATGTTACTTTGTTAATAAAGGGATTTAGGATTAGCAAAAATTTTCAGTTCTCATCCAGGAACAAATGGTGTCTAATTTTCCTCAGTATCTTTTGAAAAGTCTAAATTATCATAGGAATATTTAGTAGTACAATTGCATAAGATTTGTCCACAAAAGAAAACTACTTTTTGGCTTAGCACCTATGGCTCAAGTGGCTAAGGTGCCAGCCACGTACACCTAAGTTGGCGGGTTCGAATCCAGTCTGGGCCCGCCAAACAACAATGATGGCTGCAACCAACAAATAGCCAGGTGTTGTGGCGGGTGCCTGTGGTCCCAGCTACTTGGGAGGCAGAGGTGGGAGACTCTCTTGAGCCCAGGAGTTGGAGATTGCTGTGAGTGAGGCCACAGCACTCTACCCAGGGGGATAGCTTGAGGCTCCGTCTCAAAAAAAAACAAAACAAAAAACTACTTTTAAAAAAATGTCCCTGTTGTGCATTTTAGGGGTGGTGGCTGAGTGTCCCTCTCACTTGCTGCGAGCCGGTTCTCTTCACCAGCAGGGATGACAGATGCCCGTCAGCTGGACATATGCCTTAGGTGATCTGAGTGAGTTGGGTTTGACCTGACCCCGCTCTACTCACCAAGTTCTTACAATCGATGTTAGGTCTTTGCAGAACTTAATTACAATATCCTTGATTTTTTATGGACATTATCAATAAATAAGCCATCCTTTTTAATTTTAAATCATATTGTATATGTTACACCTAGAAAATCATATTGTATATGTTACACCTAGAACTCCCCCTGAATTCAGCTCATATTTGAGTCAGAATTTAGGAAGTATACTTTGGAGTACTGGTTCCTCCCTGCCCAACTCTGTCTGCGGCTGCTGTGGACTGTGGCCTCATGAACTCACCAGACCCCAGTCCCAGGCTGAGACACAGATGGTTGGGCCGGGCTGGACACTTGACTACGGGAAGTTCATCCTCAGGTGAGCAGTAACTATGTGATTCCCTCTCTGGAGGATTTTATCCAGGAGGAAAAGTGACCATTGCCAAGTGGCTTATGGGTCATGCACTGCACGCTCACCCAAAGGTGAGGTGAGGCAGAAGCAAGACAGGCACAGGTGATGCCAGGCAGAGACGAGGCCAGGCAGAGGCGAGGCCAGGCACAGGGGAGGCCAGGCAAAGGGGAGGCCAGGCAGAGGGGAGGCCAGGCAGGGGCGGGGCCATGCAGAGGGGAGGCCAGGTAGAGCCTCTTGCCCCCAAGATTATGCAGACTGCAGAATGTGAGTAAGACTGCAGAGGCTGCTGAGGGGCAGAAAGTGAAATAAAACCGGCAGGCAGAGAAAGCAGAGATGAGACGCAAAACAGAGAAAAAAGAAAAGAAGCAGAACACAGACTCTGTCCAGTCCCGACTTTGCGATTCTCCCTCCCAGTTTGCATAAAGCTCAGCTCTACTTCAGGTCCCCACTTCCAGGTCATAGACGACTTTGGAATTATTCATCAGATCCAAGTGATACGGGTATGTGAGTCTTCCCTCTCCACTTGCCTTACACTTTATTTGGGGTGGGCAAGTTCTTTCCTTGCCCCTGTTTGAAATGTCTTTTCTGATCATTTTTCACATAACAAAACGTCCTACGTCAATTTAAATGGCAAAGAAGAGTCTCAAATCTTGCTCTGTAGAAGGTCCTGTCTGATGTTAAAAGCAATGTCCCCAACTCCAAAGTCATAGCTGCTTCCTGGGAGTGGACAATTCCTCATGGGTTTCCTGTGTGTCCTATTTCGCTAGAGAGGAAATGACTTTCCATGTTCTGTACCATCTTTCAGGGATCAGCCTCAGAAGAGAGAGTGAGCGTCTCACTCAGGAAGCAAGAGCAGACCGCTTACAGATCAGTGCCATAAAGGTCATGTCTCCCTCTGGAGAAGAGGGCAGGCACATTTATGACCCATTAAAACACATTCCGGTTCCTGAATTTAGCGTTCCTCTCCTGAGATGCAGTCCGCTCATGTGCAGGTGTGATCCAATCCTCCTTCAGTTCCTATGGGAACTGAGGCTCAGCAGCCACCAAAAACTGAACACTCTGGCCTCTCCTGTTTCTGTGAGTAATGAGGCGTGCTTCGTCTCTGGCCCAGGAGTCTCTGTTCCGCCAGGATCCATGAAACCGTAGCAGGCTAACTTGCAGACAGGGTAAAATCTCCCTTCACGGGTCTTGACACTTCTTTCTTGGGAAAGAACTTGTGCCCTGCAGGAGGGGCAGCAGCGGGCTTTACTAGTCCTCTCCACCTCCTCTCCTGTTCCCTGGCTGTGTTCCAGTTCAGAAGGGTTAGAGGGGTGGGCAGCCGGAGGGTAAAGCAGTAAAGAAAAAACCTTCTTACCTAACATGGCCCAGAGCTGGTTTCCTGGCCTCTGGGAGCCTGACAAATGTTTGTGTTACTTTCATGGTTGTTTAAGGCACCTACCGTTAGACTCTCTTCCTGAAGTTCCCCTAACATCCCGATCCTCAGAAGGCACCTGTGTGTCTTGGCTCTGGCAGTCTTGCGACATGCTGACTATGTCCAAAGAAATAGCCTCTCATTCTGGGTGGGCAGGAGTCAGGCACCCGGGCTGTACATCCTGCCGCTCTCTCAGGAAATCCTCCCTTCCTGGGGCTTGAAGGCTCAGAGGGCTCCCAGCTCTACCCTTGAGATGAGCGAGGGACCAAGCACACAGCACAGAGCTAAGAAACACGTTTCACAGATTCTGGCTCCTTAATCTCCAACATCTTAACCCAAATGCTTGAGCGGGCATTTCCATGTTGGAGGGTTTTGTTTTATTTTGAATTGACATATAGCAATTGTGCACGGACACAGTGATGTTTCCATACATATAGTGTATGGTGATCGGATCAGGGTAATTAGCATCTTTGTTCTCTCAAACAGTGATCATTTCTTTGTGTTGGGAACATTCAGCATCCGTCTTTCAGCTATCGAAACCGTATAATGTATTATCGTTACTAGTCATCCCATATTGGTGCCTGGGGGTGGAGGGGTCCCGGTTTCAGTTCCCCGAACACAGGCGACCTGGTTAGATCACTTGGCTGAGCGACAGTCTAGAACAAGGCAGTAACTGAAACTCAAAACGAGTGGAAACAGAATAAAACTGGAGTGGCACAGGCAGCGTGAACAGAGAGCAAAGTAACGGCAGAAGGTTTAGCGTAACAGAGAAATTTTATGTGGGAAGAACAAAGAGAAAGTTTAGAGCGTTTCCAAAGAGAGTCAGAAGTGGGTCCCTCTCACAAAGGAAGGAAGGCGAGAGCTGCAGAGACCAGAAGGCTGCAGGGCTGGAAATGCCTTCTCCCTTTGAAGTCCCTGCAGTTCTTCATTGGTCCCCTGCGCCTCCCTTTCCTATTGGTCACTGACAGTCTCTTTCTATTGGTCATTGGTTACCTTGGTTACTTCACGCCCACATTCTTAGGGGCCTGCAGACTTCCTGGTTCATCAGGCTGGGCTTTCCTCCCACTCCCCTTGAAACCCCTCCCTTAATATGTCCTACCACTAGAACCTATTCTTCCTATCTAGCTATAATTTTATATCTCTCCCTATCCCCTTGGAATTTCCATTTTAACACGCTGTTGATACCTGAGCTTCAGGTTCTTGGTCTCAGGTGATTTGAAGAATAAATCAGCAGACCACAGATCAGTGGTAAGACAGAATTTATTTACAGAAAAGAATACAAAAACACTGAAGTTTCTGGTAAGTTGGGAGAGAAAACCTCTCTCTCTATCTCCTCATCTCTCTTGTCTAGGGGTATATATAGGTGCACTAGTTCCTTCTATATGAGGCCAGGAAATGAAGGGACACAGTCCCTTCTGCTGGGGCAAGGTGAACGAATGCATTAATGAATGGACACAGTCCCTTCTGCAAAGTTAATGAATGGACACAGTCCATTCACAGCATGGAAGCCTACGAAACTTACATGAATTGACCTAGGCATAGGAAATGGGGGTTCTGTATTCAGTCATAAGTGCAAAGGAAAGACCAAGGCGCCGGTGTGTCCCCAGCAGTTGTCCAGTCTCTTTGGCTATAGGAGCCTCTGGTGGGGGTGGGGATGGGGATAGGAGGCCCCTCCCCACCTCCCATGGGAGCCCCCACCTTGCCTATGCTCTAGCCTGCTAGTTCCTCTGCTGGCTCCCACCATGCCAACATCACCAAGGCAGAGGCGGCAAGTCCTCCAGCTCAGCTGGGCTGAGCTGGCTGGGGCACCACCTGTCCTATATCACTATCATACTATAGCTCATATTTTCACTTGAGCCAGTGAATTGTCTAGTCCTAACCTTGCAATTCTCTCCGTCTAGTTTGTCCAAGATTTGGCTATACTTTATGTCCAGATTTCCAGGCTATAGATGACCGAAGGATTACTCCTCAAATCCCAGTGACATGGGTACGTTAGTGGTCAGTGACAACCAAATGATCCTTGGAGAAAGGATCAACTATGATAATTTAATACCTTTATTTCTTTCTCCCCAAAGTAGGATTTATTGGGAGATGACATCTCCAGTGTGGTTTGTGCCATTTTATGAAATGCTCTAGTCCTGAAAATTGGTGTCTAAGTAAAAATATTCATAAACTAGTGCCAAAAAATATTAAATAGCCTAGATGAAAGGGAAAAATTCCTAGAAAGACACAAACTACTCAAACTGACTCAAGAAGAAATAGAAAATATGAATAGACCCATAATAAGTAAAGAAGTTAAATTAGTGATTAAAAATAACTCCCCACTGGGTGGCACCTGTGGCTCAAGGGAGCAGGGTGCTGGCCTCATATAATGGAAGTGACAGGTTCAAACCTGGCCCCAGCCAAAAACTGCAAAAAAATAAATAAATAAAATAAAATAAAAAACTCTCCACAAATAAAAGCCAAAGACCAAACAGCTTCCCTAATGAATTCTATCAAACTTTTAAAGATGATTAACACCAATGCTTTATGAAGTCTTCCCAAAAAAATTGAAGGGGAGGGGATATTCCCCAATTTATTCTATAAGGCCAAGATTAGCCTGATAGTAAAACCAAAGACAATACCAGAGTGGAAAGTCACAGATCACTATTCTCTTTGAATGTTGAATTCTACAACATGTCAAAGATTACCACACTGTGACTGTGTTAAGTGTGTCTTTTTTATTCTGATATATCGACACCTGAGGCCTTGATGAACTGGAGGAAACTTCCTCTCCCAAGGACAGCCAATTTCTAAAGATAAAAACACAAGCAAAAGAGGAAAAAAATGGTAAATTAGGTGTCATCAAAATTTTAAACTTTGTGTTTCAAAAGGGTGCTATTAAGAAAGTGGAAAGACAACTCAGAGAAGACGAGAAAATGTTTGAACACTTTCTCCTACTGTAATAAAAGAACACTTACGATAATAACAAGCAAACAACCCAATTTAAAAACAGGCAAACAATTTGAATAGATAGTTCTCCACAGAACGTACAGAAATGGCCGATAAAGACTGAGAAGATGTTCACCATCATTTATCACTATGAAAATTCAGATCACAGCCACAGGGAAATACACTTCCTACCAGTAGGATCCTAGGCTATAATTTAAAAGGCCATGTGTTAGGAAGGATGTAAAAACATTGAAGCTCTCGTACATACATTGCTTACGAGAATTTAAAATGCTGTAGCCACTTTGGAAAATAATACCTAAACAAAAAGATAACAGGTATCCCTAGTTGGGAAGACTTAATAGCATATGAATATCATCTCTTCTACAAATAATATTAAATTTACTGTATTTTCAATTAAAATATCAACAGTGAGTTTTGGCTATTTGATTTTGATTTTGAAATTTTATAAAATGGCTTTAAACTTTATACAGAAGAAGAATGTCCCCCCAAAGTCAAGCAAAGTACAGAAGGAAAACGAACAGAGGGGCCTCTCTTTACAAAAGATCATAACACACCATCGAGTCAAAAAGTTGTAACCTGAACGCCATGACCCAAGCAGAGGAACTGATGAACAGATCAGTGACAACTAGAATACATTTCCCACCTTCCTTTGTCATCGAGGGTCTGTGCACCTGAGCTGTGGCTGATGAAGTCAGCACAGAAATATTGTGTCCCACCACCTCCAATCTTGGCCCATAAAAACCTCCCACAACGAGGGCGGTGCCTATGGCTCAAAAGGGTAGGGCACCAGCTCCCTATGCCAGAGGTGGTGGGTTCAGTCCCAGCCCTGGCCAAAAAAAAAAAAAACCTCCCAGACCTGATGCTCCATGCACATTTCCACTTCCAGGTAACTGGAGTAGCCACGATGATCTGGGCGGCCCTAGAGCACTCATGTTGAAGGTTGAGGGCAGGGCCTGCAGAGGGGAGAAGCCTGGACCCCTGGGCCACTGGTTGGAAGAGGCAACCCTAGACAGCCGTCCACCCAGGAATACCCACAGCAGTTTAGAGAGAGCAAATAGTAATTTACTTTTATTAGCTATATTAGGACACTGAGATTTGGAAGTATTTACAGGCCACAGCAGCTAGTAATGAAGACCCATATTCAGTTCAGAATAAAACAAACGATAAAATTAATTTTGCCTTTGGAACTGTTTAGCCATTAAAGACAAATAAAATTAGACCCTTTATCATATATAATAATAAATTGCAACCCAAGTGCCTATCAATAAACGAGTGGATTAATAAATTGTGGTATATGTATACCATGGAATACTGCTCATGCCCTAAAAATGGTGATTGAGGGCGGCACCTATGGCTCATAAGAAAAAGGTGCCGGCCCTGTATGCCGGAGGTGACGGGTTCAACTGCCAAAAACAAATGGTGATTGAGCATCTCTTGTGATAACCTGGATGGAATTAGAGACCATTCTTCTAAGTGAAGTATTACTGCAAGAATGGAGAGACAAATGCCACATGGTATCAGCAGTAGGCTGGAACTCTGGAACTTTTACTTTAGTTGATCAACACTTACTTGAACACATGAAGGTAAAACTCAACAGAAATCAGTAGGTGGAGGGGGGAGGAGGGGCAGGGAAAATTCACACCTACCTGGTGCAAGGCACGTGCTCTGGGTGAAGGGCACACTTACAACCTAGGCTTAAAATGTACGAAAGCAAATTTGGTAACCCAAACGCATGTACTCCCACAACATTCTGGAATAAAATAAGGAATTGCACATAAAGAGTTGTTTCCTATATCTATAGGCCATGTGCCTATCATCTTCAGAGAAGTTTCTCTTCAAGTCCCTTGACCACCCTGTACTTAGCCCTACTACGAAACTAACTTATAGCTTTCCTATAATCCAATTATAGCCCAAGAATATGGGGAAAGGGGAGAGGGAGGGGAGGGGCAGGGGGTGGATGGGTGGAGGGAGGGTGATGGGTGGGATCACACCTATGGTTTATCTTACAAGGGTACATCTGAATCTTTCTAAATGTAGAATACAAATGTCTTAACACAATAACTAAGAAAATGACATGGAAGCTGTGTTACCCAGTTTGATGAAAATATTTCAAATTGTATATAAAACCAGCACACTGTACCCCATGGCTCTATTAATGTACACAGCTATGATTTAATAATAAAAAGAAGAGTTGTTTCTTTAAAAATAAAACAAGTGTAAGACCTCTTCAGGAATACATGCACAAACAAGTGGTTACCTTTTTTTTTTTTTTTTTAGATGGAGCCTCAAGCTATCCCCCTGGGTAGAATGCCATGGCATCACAGCTCATAGCAACCTCCAACTCCTGGGCTCAAGCAAGTCTCCTGGCTCTGCCTCCCAAGTAGCTGGGACCACAGGCGCCCACCACAATGCCCGGCCATTTTTTGGTTGCAGCCATCATTGTTGTTTGGCGGGCCCGGGCTGGGGATTCGAACCCGCCACCTTAGGTGTATGTGGCTGGCGCCTTAGCCGATTGAGC
>CAUYQV010054857.1:0-67341 GCA_963574575.1 Galagoides demidoff
GCCTCCCGGCCATGTTGTCCTGCCTTACAATGTTAGAATCTGGTCACCCTATCTAAGACGACCTTTCTGCCACTGCCCATTTATAATTATGAGTTGAATCAGCATGCTATTTATGAATAAGTGAAGTTTCACATTGGGCTATCTCCTATGGCTTACAGTACATACTGTCTTTGAGATTTCTTCAGTATTATTTTTGTTGCAGAATTTGTTACCACCTCTGGTCTTTTTATCAGAGCAAATTAATAAGGACACCATTAAAGGAAAAATAGCCAATGAGTTTTAAAAGGCTTTCTCTTGTACAAAAAAGGGAAAAATCTTATTTCTCTTAAATATGAGTGTTCCCTAGAAACTTTAACACTATCCTATAATGAACTTGGATGTTGATTAGATGCTTCACTGAAATGCTGTTTTGGTTAAGAAATATTTATTGTGCTGTGTTGATGATTCTTTTTCCACCAGAATTGTTAGGGGAATATAGTCAGGCCCTAAAAATAAAAGATGACAGGTGTTCAGACAACCATGACAAATTTAAATGGCTTGATTACTTCTCTGTGGTAGATGATTTGTTTTATTGTCTGAAATAACACAATTACATTGCGTTCTACTTCCATCTATAGTTACATCAAAGAAAAGATAAAAGAATAAATTAAGCTGGTTTCAAGTACATTTTAGATAATAATTGCAGAGAATTTGAAAGTTGGCAGGCCAGTTGAAATGTACCCAAAATTCACTAATACTAATATCTAATATTTTGAGCATTCTGATTTGACATATATTTTAACTTTCTATCTATCTTCCAAGTGCTTTTGAACAAGTTCCAAATCTCCATTTAGAGTAACGAGCAATAAGGGATTTTTTTCTTTGGCCAATAATCCACGGGTATAGAGAAGTAAAGCTCCTACCCAGGTCATTCTCCCCACTAAGAGTCTATCCTTAGAGGGTGATATCCACTTAAAAATCTAAATCAAACTTTCTCAGTTCTGACTCTACGTTAGTAGTGCTGTGTGAGATTTCTTTTCTAGAAGAGTGATATTCCAGCCCCATGCATACTTCAGAAATATAATTGAGTTTCAGCAGGGGGACATCAATATTTCTTTAAAGATCCCCTTGTAATTCAAATGTACCCTAGAGTGATGACTGCTGGTCTGAATGCATTAGTGACTGTAGCAGAGTCTGTGGAATGACAAACCCAATGGACGGTCGTAGGAGCAAACATGAAGAGTCTCTCATGGAGGTTGCCATGGACTTGAAATAGGAAAGCAATGAATGGAAATGTAGTTTCTATAACTGCATGTTAGGCGGTAACTAGAATTGACTCCCTAGATTAATATTGTACCATACCTGTGGCATATCATTTGTCATATGATTTCACAGTTAACCAATAATGCTGATGGCATAAGAAACACAAATGGATATGAATATAAACTAACTACTGTGCAGAGCATACTAATCAGTTTCCAACTGTGTGCATTTTTCATAAGCATGAAATTAAATGGCTATCACATTTTTTTTTTTTTGAGACAAAGTCTCATTCTGTCGACCTCAGTAGAATGCCGTGGCATCACAGCTCTCAGTAACCTCAAACTCTTGGTCTCAAGCGATCCTCCTGCCAGGTGGGACTAGAACACCCGCTATAAGGCATGGCTGGTTTTAGAGATGGGCTCTTGCTCTTCCTCAGGCTGATCTCGTACTCCTGAGCTCAACGATCCACCTTCCTCAGCCTCCCAGAGGAAGCCACCCTGCCCAGCCATCAATGTTGACATTGTCAACATGCTTAATCCTGTTATTAGTCTTTCTCTATCCTCCATTCCTTTCTCCATTCCTTCTTTCTTTTCTTCTAGTTCCCCTTTTTAACATTTTCTCTGGGTTCTCTTCTGTTCCTAGGTTCCTTTATTTATTTATTTACTTACTTACTTATTTATCTGAGATAAGAGTCTCACTCTGTCATCCAGGCTAGAGTGCCATGGCCTTCCCCTGCCTCACAGCAACCACAAACTCCTCAAGCCTTCTTCCTGAGCCTCCCAAGTAGCTGGGACTACAAGCACCTGCCACAATGCCTAGCTAATTTTTCTGTTTTTATTAAAGACAGAGTCTCTCTTTGTCTCAAGCTGGTCTGGAACTCCTGAGCTCAAGCAATCCTCCTGCCTTGGCTTCTCTAGGATTATGGACACGAGCTACAACTCCTGGACTACATTTAATTTTTAAATCACAAAATTAATACAGAAGAACCAATGTAATACCAAGATATACATATAATACCAAGGTATATATATATATATATATATATACCTGTCTGTCTCAGGTGACCAACAATAAAAGTTTGCTATTTTCTCAGGATCAGGACAGGGACATAAATAAATAAATAAATAAATTCCTGATATTTATCTTTCTGGTGGGTGATCTGAAGCTGTTGCCACTTTTTTCTCTATTTCCTTCAGAGGAATAAACGTATTTCCTGTAGCAACAATTTAGCAAACAGCTCTCTGGTGATGTGTGTAAAAGTAAGGCCTGGATTTAGAATGTCTATTTGAATGTTCTCTCCACTACTCACTAGAAAAAAAAAAGGCAATTTAAGCTTGCAAGCCTGAGTTTCTTCATTTGTAATACATGTATGGAATGAATAGCTTAAGTACGTCATAAAGCAGGATAGTAGTGAAGATTTATGTGAGCTTTGTATACAAGGCATATTAAGACACGGTGTGGCCCCTAGACAACATCAAGGTATGCTTTTTATTGCCAATCAACTTTCATGCTGATTATCTAAGGCATTTTAGAAAAGAGAAAATTTCCAAGTTGTTTTTCTCCAATCTGTGCAAGAAATATTTTCCAATGTGCTAAGCCCACAGGAGCTGAGTGGGACCAGAGCTGTCACAGATTTATTTCAGGGAATTGTTTGACTTAAGTTGAATGTGAATGGGTAATTTAAAAATCATTCTATATAGAAGGACCTTCAAACCGAAGATTAAATAGTAGTGCTGCTGGCACTGCAGAGTGATTATTTTTCAGGTATTTTGTTTACAGCGGAGGGGTTGGGTAAGAGTGGGTGAGGCACGCTGAGTACAGAGGCAGATCCAGTGAGACGGCAGTGACCAGCCAAATCTCAAGTACTCCAATTACTCCCTTAATCAAGCATTTTCCTCACAAAAACTTGTATGTAGTACATCACCTTTTAGGAGAGAGAGACATCCATTGTTCAGGCACAAGATACTGTATTTGTTTTGGCTAAGCAATATAATACCAAGATATACATATTATACCAATGTGTGTATATATATAAATGTTGGTCTGTCTCAGGTGACCAACAATAATCTTATATATATATAAGATCATATATCTTATGATCAGTGCTACGTACGTAGCTGGGTTTCCGTACCTATGAGCGAATGAGCAAATGGATAAATGGATTGATGAATAATAGGATGGTTGAATAAAAGGTATGACTCTCCTACTGCATCCCTGCTTCCCGCTAAAAAAAAAAAAAAAGTCACACCAGGCAGCATTTAAAACACATCTTTGATATCAGTGAGAATGTTCTAAGACAAGTTCATTCTACAATCTCAATCTCCATACTGGGGCTTCCCTACCCCTTCAGTGTTACGGCGCATACATTCCTTGAGATATTCCTGGAGTTAATTTCCCTCTCCCCACTTTGTACTCAGGATTGAATGAGAAATTATCACAAAAAGAAATTGGTGTTATGCACTAACATTATGGGTCTAACATGAGGCAGGAGATGATGAAATATTTGATGAATGTATAAGTGGATAAATAACGGAATGCATGAAAATATCTTGAGAAAGTTAAATCAGGGCCCACCTGTGAATTCAAAGTCCAGAATTACTGAAGTTGGGGTTTTATACAGAGAGGTTCTCACACAATCGCCGTGGGCTAAATTCATCTCCCCACCTTCATTTCTCTTCTATGAATCAGGTCAATACAAAATGTATAGACATTTGTTTTTGAAGACTCAGTTTTGCCTCTCGACTCACAAAGACTGAAATGTTTTCTATTTGGTTCTGCACAGAAGACATTTTCCAACCCCTCACTGTGCTATAGGCTCAAATAACTCTGGACCTATCACGTAGATATTTGCTATTATCTGCCCAGCACCTAGCTCTCTGCCTGACATTTGGTAGATGCTCCCCCAATGACTACTTACTGGACGAATAAATATAGAAATGTATGAATGAATTTTTCATTTTGTCACACAGGCTGAAGCGCAGTGGCTCAGGCATAGCTCACCATAATCTGAAGTTCCTGGGCTCAAGTGATTCAAGTGATTCTCTTGTCTCAGCCTCTTGAGTAGCTGGGATTAACAGCACACACCCCAAGGCCTGGCTATTTTTAAATTTGGGTTTTTGTTTTTTTTTAGAGACAGGGTCTTGCTCTCTTGCCCAGGCTGGTCTTAAACTTCTAGCCTCAAGCAACCTTCTTGCCTTGGCCTCCCAAAGTGCTGAGATTACCGGTGTGAGCCACTGCGCCTAACCTTAAAAGCAAACTTTTAAATAACATTTTAGAAACATAGTACGTAAAATGATGAAAAACGATTTTCTTTCTAGTTATCTCAAGAGGTGGAATGTACTTCTCCATTTTGTGCTTGAGATTCTCACCACGTCTCTGTCTAAACGTGAATATTGCATGAAAGATAATTTTCAGGGGCAGGAGAGCCTTCCTCCCAAGTACAGAGTGTACCTGGGAGCATTTGTCTTTTAACTAGCCCTTCCTTTTTCTCTTGAAAAATTTTAGGTGGAGAGAATCGCATATCCAATTATGCTAATGTAACCACCAAGGAGCCTTCGCTGCTTCACTCTGCGTACTATATTCACAATGTGGAAAGATTTCCACTTAATACAGTTCTCTAGTCTATAAGAGTCGTGCAACTTGAAGCTAAGTGCTTTCAGGATTCTCTGTGTAAGTAAAACAGAGTCTGTTTAACTGCATGTACCCTTTATTATTGTTTATAAAATTGATCAGCCCCCATTTTTATAGCTGTTTCTCCCTTTGTTTTTTGTGCTTGAAAATTTCCTTTTACCATTGGTCTGATTTTCTGTAGTCTTTGAATAATAAATCACGTTGGAGTCTTTCTCGAAGTAGGTAAAAGAACCCTAATTGCTAAATATGCTACACACTATGTTTGTGATCTCGCTTCTGAGACATTTCTGAACTCAGTGAGTATTTTCTCCTCTGCATCAAATAATAGATGTATGCTTCGTTACAGGGCCCCCGTACAACATTCACGGGATTCAGGGCAAGAATTCCAGCAGAAGGCCACTAACTATATATCCAAATACAGTAGTTAGGAGATATAAATAAGCTAATATGCTACCAAATAAAATATATCCTATCTTCCTACATGGACAAATATGTTGTATTCCAGCCTGGGAAGCAGGTGTGAGTTTAACTTTCTTGAACTCCCAAAATGGGGTGAGTCAGGAAGAGTCACGCTGATGCCCTGCTGCCTTTTCCCCACCTTCCCCTTTTCCATCCAGCTCTGGCAGGGGCCCAGGGATCGCCAAGACAAAAAATCTCCCATCCCTAGCATAATGCCCCTTGGCCATCCTGCGCTACTTGTAAGTGTGTCACAGTCTGCGTTCAACTGGCACAAGAATATTTGTTAGTAATCGGGGTCCTGGGAAATAAGAATGTGGAGTAAAATGTGGGTACAGGCTCCACTGGGCATGTTCTTTTCAACCTGTGGTTTCCTTACTCCATGGCAAGACATAACCAGGAGGCAGGAAGGGGCCCGCTGGATCCACAGGACTTGGGCATGGTCTCCTTTTGGTCATAGGTAGGGGGAGTACTCTGTAGTGTAGTGGAAAGATGGTTGACCTTGAAGTCCATCATAGATTCAGATCCCCTTTCTGGCTCTTGCTAGCAGAGATCCTGGTCAGGCTATTAAAAATCTTTTAGCCTTGGTTTCTTTATCTGCCTATATTTTTTGTAAGTTCAGGGTGAGATATAAATAATAAGATAATGGATGCAAAACATTAGCACGGTGCTTGATACCCAGAACACATTTTCCAAAAACGTTAGTTCTATTTACTGTTACACAACTAGCTAATATTTAGTAAATGAATATAAAGTGCCCAGGATTGTGCCTGGTACAAGGCAGTGTACAAGGTACTATACAGAAGTAACTGGTAGCTTTTGAAAACAAATAAGCAAGTAAGCAACCAACCAAATATATATAGAATACTTGCTATGTGCTTATGCTAAACATTTCATAGAAATGACCTCAAATTAACCCTACGAGCTAAGTGCACTCGTATCCATAATGTACAAATGGGCAGACATCACATCATTAAGTGAGTTAGAAAGTAACAACTGCTACTAAAATCCAGGTCTAATTCCAAATTATATACTTCTACCTATCCATTATCTCAAGGAATTTAGTACATTAGGACTAAAATAAAGCAAATCACCAAGAAAGCATTAAATTGATTCTTGAATTTAATATCAGAAAGCCCAGACATCAATTCTGGGCATAGAAGTGGTAAGATGCTTGTTAAAGGACATTATTTTCAACTTAAAATATATGCTTTTCTGGAATAGATTCTTTCCCCCAATCTAATTATTTCAAGACTTTTGTGAAGAAGTCTCCAAACTCCATTAACCTTTTCAGTAAGGTGCTAAATCCAGGCTTAGCTGTACAAAGACAAACTGTGGAAGACACGGAATCCAGTGTTCTAGTTCAAAGTGAACTCCAAGGACCACAATACACAGGGTGTTCCTGTTCCTGTTATAGATTCTTAGGCTCTCACTCTAGCCATTAGGAACTAGATTTTCTGTCAGTTAGCCCAGGAATCTGAGTTCAGGATCGATCATACACATACTCACCTTTCAACCTGGAGTCTTTAATCTAATTGGATTAGGGGAAGAGCCAATTTGTTTCTTTGTTTATCAACTGCTTTCCAGGTGAGGTTAGTTTAGCTGGCAAGGTTGAGCACTCCTAGCACTCCTAGCGAAATGTTTCTCTTTATAATGGGAAGATCCTAGGTAGCAAGGTCTTTAAAGATTGCCTAGATATACTCATCAGTTCAATTATCAAGGCTTATAAAAATGACTCTTTCCTGTGTACCAGGTACTGTGTTTCCAAGTGAGATAAAGAAGAAAGATCAGACACCTGCTTTCACATACCCTGAAGCTAAAGAAAGAGACAATAACTAATCATTCTAATCATAACACATAACGAAATGGTTATAAACCCAAGAAACATGAAACATTGTTTCTTTCTACCTGCATGAATGGAGAGATTTGATTATTTTTTAAAAGAGATGGGGGCGTGTTATGCTATCACAAATACCAAAACCTGGAGAAAAGCTTAGGACAAAGACACAGTAGTCGGATTCTAAGTTGTAGTAGATATTGCAATGGATTTATTGATTATGACTTTATTTTTCTGTTGATCTTATTTCATTGACTATAAATATTTACTCATATCCCTCTGCATGAATCACAGCAGGCAGCTTTAGTCTTACTACATCAGACGGCTATTTCAGTTTTTATAATGGTGTTTATGGAAATCTCTTCTGGAACCCCAGTTCTCATGCCTCTGAATGTAAGTTCTGGCATTTGACTGGATTCATCTGCTTGCTTCTTAATTTTTGATCAATTGACAGCCTAGTTCAGACTGGTATCTCACTACACTGGAACATGTTTGATCTTGGAATAAGAGTCCGATAATAAATAAATCTTAAGGGGAACCTTTTAGATTTTTATCTAGGTGAAAAATTTCTTTTATCATCAGTGTTCTTTGATGTCCATGACCCTACCCTCTCTCTGGTCTTTTGATGTGCCAGATACCCAGAGTGGAAGTTAGTCTCAATGAACTTTCAAGTCCCATTTTGGCTTTGTGGAGGTGAAAAACTAAATTACTTTTCAATAACAAGGAACTACATACACATGCAAATCAAGATTCCAGTTCCTTCCTGCAATTATATTCTCAAATTGCTCTATAAGCATAAATTGGAAAATACACCACTGGTTTAAGATTTTTTTTTTTTAATAAAATAGCCATTCTATTTCCCTTTTATACATTTTTCACTTTTACACATTTTATTAGGACTAATAAAATAGCTCTTTTATAGGTTTTACTAGTACTATTCCTATTCACTAATAATAATGACAAAAAAGTAATGCATACATATTATGGACTAGGGGCCCTCAAACTTTTTAAACAGGGGGCCAGTTCACTGTCCCTCAGAACGTTGGATGGCTGGACTGCGGGCCCTAGGATGAGTTGGATGCTAAGCAGGACAGGCAGCTGCAGCAAAAACACCCAATGGGAGGATAAATGTCCTCGGTGGGCTGCATATGGCCTGTGGGCCGTAGTTTGAGGACGCCTGGCCTAGAGCATAAAAGACATGAAGATATAATTGTTAGAGTAGGAGACTCAGAGACAGGGCTGAGACTATATACAGGGCTTGAAGATTGGGTGCAGGTGTTAAAATGTATAGCCCTCAGACAGAAGTGAACTGTGGTAGGGGCTAATGAACGCAGGGAAGAACTGGCTTTAACTGGTTTGTCACCCATCTCTCTCATGAACTTTGACTAATTATATGTCATTTACATTGTGGTTTTATTTTTTTCCACCCTTGAAATTACCAGGACACTTCCGGAGACAACCATATAAAGTATAACAATGAAAGGAAACCCAATTCTAAGAATTATTAGCCAACTTCTTAGTAAAAGACAACCCCTTAGCCTTGAATATTCCTCCCCTCAATTAGTAAGACTTCAAAAGATCAAAAACTACTTCCTTCCAGTACAGCTGCTCTTTTTGAGGCTGCCAGTCTCTTGGTCTCTTGAGAGTGTACTTGCACTCTTAATAAATAAAAAGTTGTCACTTGCTTGGCTTATGTGGTATGTTCTGAAATTCTTTTCTTGATGATCGTTAAGAGCTTGGAAAAACCTTTCCTTGGTGATCATTAACACAACTGTTAAAAACATAGAGGTGTAATGTAGTGGGAGATGGTGATGTCTCTATTAGGGAAAAATACACAGGAAAGACTTCTATCCCACAGTTAGGAGGTACAGAAAATATTCCAAAGAAGACACTACTTAAAGAATAGTAGGTAAAGCAAAGACCAGAGGATGAGGAAAGAAAAGGTGGAGGGAATAGGAATGAGGAAGCCGTAAATAAAGGTGGAGAGAAAGGGAGGAAGATGAAACGTTACAGGCAGAAGGGATAGGCTTTGCTAATATAGTCTCATGTGACGGGCACTTTACAAGCTATATTGTTGCATAACATATTATCACAACACTTAGGGGGCTAAAAACAACAAAACCCATGTATTATTGCATAGTTTCTGTAGGTCAAAAATCAAGGCACACCTACCTTAACTTGAGTCCTCTGGGTTCACTGTCTCACAGCATGGCACCCAAATTGTTGGCCAGGCCTGGAATGGAGAAGATTCACTTTCTCTAATTCTTCTTTTTGAAACAAGGTCTTCCTCTGTTGCCAAGGCTAGAGAGCAATGGTGTCTTGATAGCTCACAGCAACCTCAAACTTCGGGGGTCAAACCATCTTCCCACCTCAGCCTCTCAAATAGCTGGACTGTAAGTGTGCACTATGATGCCTGGATAATTTTTCTACTTTTTATAGAGATGAGGTCTCACTATGTTGTTCAAGCTAGTCTTAAACTCCTGGCTTTAAGTGATCTTCCCATCTCAGTCTCCCAAAGGATTAGGATTATAGGCGTGAGGCACCAGCCCAGCCAAGAATTCATTTTCAAGCTCACTCATGTGGTTTTGGATGAGATTCAGTTCCTTATCATCTGTTGGCTGAGAGCATCAGTTCTCTATTTCCTCTGGCCAGAGAAATCAGTTTCTTGCTCCATGCACAAGCCTCTCCATAGAGTATTTCACAATATGATAGCTGGCTTCCATCAAGTCAAAAATCTAGAGAGTAAGAGAAACAAGATGGTAGCCAGAGGGTTTTTGTAACTTAATTTTGGAAGTGACATTCATCTTTGCTATATTCTCTTTTTTAGAAGTGAGTCACTAAGGCAAGCCCACACTCAAGAGGAGGGATTTATACATGGCCATGCATACCACAAAGTAGAGATTATTAGAGCCATTTTAGAGGCTGATTTCCATAGGCAGTATAATATACATGAGAAACTGAAAATATTGTGTGTTTGAAGCATAACAGTGAGAAAGTGAAGAGAAATTAGACTAGAGAGCCAAGCACAAACCAGATTGCAAAGAGGTTGAGAAGTCATGCTTAGAATATTTTGTTATAGTTTAAGTTTAGTTTAAGAAGAATAGTTCAAGAAGGAAGCCAAGTTCAGTGGCTCACACCTGTAACCCTAGCACTCTGGGAGGCCAAAGTGGGTGGATTGCTTGAGCTCAGGAATTTGAGACCAGTCTGAGCAAGAGCTAGCCCTTGTCTCTAAAAATTGCTGGGTGTTGTGGCAGGCACCTATAGTCCCAGCTACTTGGGACACTGAGGCAAGAGGATCACTGGAGCCTAAGAGTTTGAGGTTGTGGTGAGCAATGACACCATAGTGCTCTACTGAAGGCAACAAAGTGAGACAAACAAAACAAAAGAGTTTAAGAAGGAAACATCATTGTTATATCTATATTCTGTAAGTTTACTTTGGTTGTAACGTAAAGATTGGGATGTGCTTTATGGTGTTTGGAGGCTGCTGTTTTTAGAGGCTGCTATGATAGTCTACCTAGATGAGATTGTGGTCATTTAGAGATTTAGAATGGGAATAAAAAGACATAGATAGATTGAAGAGATTGTTAGGTCACCAACCCAAAAGATAAAGCATTGAGTTTATTTTGTATGTGTAAGGGAAAGGAAAATTAAGGATGAAATTTAGTTTCTGACTTGAGAAAATCACTACAGTATAGTTTCAGTCATTGATTTAGAGGACAATGGAGTGATTTTGGGTGGTAGATAAGGTTACCACTCTTAGGGAGTCTTTCTGGATTTGAAAAACTATGAGATATCAAACCAAACGTAGCCACCAAACATTCGAAATAATCTGAATCTCAGAAGGAAAAGCTGGGCTACAGTTGGGAATGTGAAGATGTCCTGTATGATGGTGGATGCCTTTGGAGGGAATGATATTTTTGAAAGGAAGAGGGATCAACACCAGACAGAGGGGTTCATTCCAGTATGGAATGTTGTGACAACAGTAAGTAAAAGTTGGATTCATGTGAGAAGTAGCAAGACAGAAGGCTGAAAGGTGGCCAGGCTATGCAAAGCTTTAAAACCAGTAGATATTTGGACCATTTTCTTCTATGCAAATTGAACATATGTGTATCTTCCCCTTTAAATAATGGGTACAAAGTAATCATATATATTGTAGATAAGCTCTCTGTGTGTGTGTGTGTGTGTGTGTGTGTGTGTGTGTGTAATTTTTCTGTACTGGAGGGCATTTTGGGAGTCTCTGTTCGTGAGCATATAGGCCAGCTCAAAGGCAAACTTTCCAATAAAAGACATTGAAGACTCTAAGGATAGAAGTAGTTGGATGTGGTGAGCAAACAGTAGTGGAATCTCATGCATTTGACTAAAGAGGATTGTTTGTTTTGGACAGTGATAGGCAAGAGAGAAGAATCTTAAAACAATGGAGTTACAGTGAGGCATCTTTCCCTTTAGACAGACAAGATCAACCTTGTGTCTGCTTGATGTTACAAATATCCAAGTAATGTCACTGGGTCACTGGTTCTCTAGTTATTGCATCCAAAGAGTAGTCACCTTCAATACAAAACGTGTCACCAGGTTCAGATCAAGTGTTTACAAATGCAGTGATCAAATGATATCATGATAATCAATAATCACATTTTCTTTGAGTGCATGAAGATAAAATTTCTATTTTAAATTGCATATTGAGATAATAATGTAATAAAATAGGGTCCACTTTTTTTTGGATGAAATTTTTTTCTTTAAGCAAAAAAATATATTCAGTAGTATACATATGACTTGATTTAATGGAAATCTTAGCTATATATACATAGTCAATACCCAATTAATGCTAAAAAAATAAAATAAAAAAAGGGGGATAACTGAACAGGACCAGCCATAAAATGTACTTAAGGCTTTTAGATTTGAAAGTATGGGAATGCCTAATACCTTTAGTAAATAAAAACAATGATTCTGGGAAGACAAACATTTTGGGAAAGAAATTGAGAGTACTTCTGCATAGGATTTTGCTTCTCGAAATTGTTGAACTGTCTTCTTATTTCTTCAATTTTTCACCTATGATGAAATAATTTTATGGAAAAAGTAACAAAAATTTAGCAAAGAATCCACGTTATTGGTGTTGAATGCTGATAGTGCTATGGGGATGGAAGCCAGCTTGTCTGGCTCATTAACTATTTCTCTGGAGGATTCACTCAAGATTGGTATCGGTTCTATGATAAAAATGTGACCAGATGGGCAAGAGTTACTCTCACACATAACAAGAAACTCTTGCCTCCAACATCATGGGAGAACATGGCAAAGACATTGTTTGAGGGAA
Organism: Galagoides demidoff; assembly: GCA_963574575.1. Taxonomy (NCBI): domain Eukaryota; kingdom Metazoa; phylum Chordata; class Mammalia; order Primates; family Galagidae; genus Galagoides; species Galagoides demidoff. The sequence goes on from CAUYQV010054857.1 coordinate 12,474, forward strand.
CAAGCAAAAACATATCAAAGCTTAAACAACTTGAAGTCAATAGGCTGACCTTTAAAAATAATACACCTCAACCACAACATACAGAAAATCAAAAGAAAAAAGAATACTTAGAGACGTGAATGGATTCATAGAATATCTACAACAGAACTCACAGACGGTTCACAATGCAAAGATGGCAGCAAAAAACAGTAAGGCAGTAAGGAAGAAAATGCGGAAGCTTTAAAGAAAGACAATTGATGGGAAGGAAAGTGATTGAAGAGACAAGCAGCAGAGCAAACTTCAATGGGAGGCTTCCAGTGAAGAGTGTCCAGCTGCCCTGGAGAATAAGGATATCAGCTCTAGGATATCTTGTGAGGTGTTTTGTAAGTGTGTGTCCTTAGGGCATGAAATAAACTAGTGCAAGGCTTAAATAGATCCAGCTCTTGGTAAATTTCTTTTCAAAAAATGTTTTATTCGTGGGAAATGGGGTACCTGTCTAGATCTTTTCCTAATTGTCCAAAAGGACTTTGTGCTATTAGTGGTGGTTGCAAACTTTGTGGCTCTGTGGAACATTTTAAGAAAGATTGCCTTGGAAGTCAGAATTCAGATGCACCAACTGGTCACAGCTGGTGGCCAGGCAAAGGGACTGAGTAGAGACTGTGAAGAAATATTGGATGCCCTTAAACCACAAAACCCACAAAGACACCGAAAATTGTTAATTTTTTATAGTGACAGGTACTATTGTTATTTACCACCTCATTGTTATTTTCCAAACTAGTCTTACTTCACAAGTGAGAGCAGGGCTTCCTTGGAGCTAAGCGTATCCTGTAGATGTCAGTATGACCTAGGAGTGGTCAAAACAGTGTTCTGCATTCTGTCCATCAAGGAGTACTTCTGCCACTGTTTGGAAGAAATCAATGAAGGAAAGAATAATATGATTAAATCAGATTCTCCAAAAAACCTTATTTTTGACAAGCAGAACTTTGGCATACCTAAGTGGTTTTTTACTGATTATAGCAGTCAAGCAGTCATCATTTTAAAATGGAAAAGTATGCATAAATGTGAATTATTCCTAAATAAAGGGTACTACTTCACACTCACAAATGAACTTTAGGGGGTTTTTTTAGTTAAAAATATCAATTTATTATTATTATACAAATGTATTTATAAGTTGACATAAAAATCTGTATTATAAAAATATTGAGTAAAAATCAAACATCATTAGGGAGAAGCACAGATGAACTATTTACAGAGACGAAGAAAATTCACAATGGCTAAAATGTTTATAAGGCAAACATACTAGGACAAGTTCCACCAAAGCAAAGCAATTCATAGCAAAACAAAATAGGGCGGTGGGGGGAGCAGGGGAGAAGCCATACAGATATTGTTTTTTGAAAAAAAAATAATACTCATGAAAAAGCCTGTGAGAAAATAAAAGGAAACTAACCAGTTATTACATAAAGCATCTTTAATGAGATGAGCCAAACTGCACACGTTGGGTCTCAAGGACAATGACATTCAAATGCATGGATTTGCTTACATCAAACATATCACATGGAAGCACATGGGTCGCTTCTCACAAACTATGAACAGGGACAAAGGGGTGACTGCAGAGGGTCCAACTGAACAGTATGTTATTAATCCAAGAGCGTGGGGATATTTCAGACAGGGAAGTGTAAGGAGTCAGGATCACCAGAAAAGATCTTTCTCTATGTGACCATCAGGAGACCCAGCCCTAAGATGAGGTCTGAACAGGATGGGCCCTCTGTGTCCATCCCCTCCTGCCTCAGTGGTTCCAAGGCAAAGCCTGCATGGACCGGGAGGAGTGGCTGGGGAAGGTGAAGCCCGGTGTGGATCAGTGCCCATGGTGTGTGACATGTGGCAGCACCTCCTTAATGACAGATGTGCTTATTATTTATTATGGCAATGGCCTCAAAAGCCAAAAAGACAGTTAGTGCTTAAACAGCTGCTTTTCCAGATTAAGTTTTCTCACATTTTATAGAACAGTTTGTGTGTGTTCAGTTTTGCTACTGTCCACAATAAGACATAAGTGCTCCAGGTCACATATCTGCAACCTCCCCTCTGCCACTCCCCACTAGGCCGCCAGCACTTAAAAGCTCACACCTTCATCCCCCCCACACCCCCACCCTACTCCCGCAACTGCCCCAACAAACCTATTTGGTCATTATTTAAAACAATTCTACAGCTTCTTCCTGGATTGCCCTGAGGAGACTCTGAAGTTTGTGAGAAGTTTCCCTCTGGCCCAATTACATTCTGGGAAAGTTGGGATGGGGTGGGGGGTTTGGTCACAATGCATACAAGAAGCAAAACAGGAGGTGGCTGGAGAGTAAAATTTTTTTTAAAAAATTAAACAAAGCAATGAGGACTAAGTCTTTTCCAAGAATTAAAAATCTAGCCATTTGCTAGATTAAACGTCCAAAAAACAAGGAATTCTTATATATTCTTGACTCAACTTTTCCAGATGATAACATTTTATATAAATGCAATTGTTAAAACTAGGAAATTAACATTTATTAAATAGTATTTCAAATATTGTTAATTATCTACATAATTTCTACCTTTTTTGTTTTGGACCAGAATCTGATTTTGAATCCCAATTCCACTGAGTTTTCACATACTTTTAATCTCTTTTAATCTATGTCTTCAGTTCTTTTCTTGTCTTTCATGACACCTATATTTTTGATTAGTCTGTAATTTTGTAAAATAGTTTTAGTTTGTCTGATATTTTCTCATTATTAAGTTCATGTTATACATTTTTGGCCAAAAAATACCAAGGATGATGTATGTCCTTAAATGTTGGGATTTTAAGATATCCCATTTATTAATTATTATTCTATTATTCTCTTCACCGTCACACTTTTAACAAATGGAGAAATATACCTTGGAATTAGGGAGAAAAATGTAGGTTTTGCTACTTGCAAAGCTGAATTAGATAATAGAATTTAGACTTCAGCCCTGTCTTTCTTTTGAATTAAGCTAGTCGTTCAGGCAAAGACAAAGCAGTGAGGTGAACCCAGAGGCCTTCTCATGCATAAGTAGGTACTGTGCAGGTGTCTTACTTTATGGAAGAGTGGAGTAAACTCTAAAACATTATTACAGTTGTCTAGTGAAACCACAGACCAATCCAAATTACACCATGGTTTTCTTAATTCATTTTATGTTGCTATAACAGAATATCACAAAATGGATAATTTATAATGAGCACAAACGTCTTGGCTCATGTGCTAGGAAGTCTAGGATCAAGGGATCTATGTCTATTGAGGGCCCGTGTACTGTGCTATCCCATGGCAGAAGGGCAAAAAGAAAGCAGGAGAGACAGGCAAAAGGGAGCCAAACTAACCCTTTATAAGGAACCCACACGCAGGATAACAAACCGGCTCCTGTGATAACAAACTCACTCCTACACTAGTGGCAATAATTATTTCACTTCACCCTAATGACCTAATCACTCCTCATTAGTCCCCACCTCCCAAAACTATTGCATTGGAGATTAAGTTTCCAAAATATGCTTTCTGGGGGGATACATTCAACCCAGAGTATTGCGCCTCCAGACACCCAAATCCATGTCTTTCTCACATGAAAGTTATATTAGTACCATAAAAATAGTTCCAGTATTTCCTTCCAATACCATCTCAAAAGTTTAATGGCCAGAATCTAAATCCAATTTAGGTGAGACTCATTATAATTCATCCTGAGGCCAATTCCCCTCCAGCTGTGGGCCTGTGAAATCAAGCTATTATCTGCTTCCAAATTGCAATGGTGGGACAAGCACAAGATAGACGCTCCCATCCCCAAAGTGAGAAATCAGCAAGAAGAAAAGGATAACTGGTTCTAAGTAGGTACAGCATCTAACAGGGAGGACAACATTAAATTGAAGGTCTTTGGAATGATCTTCTTGACTTGATGTCCTGCCTCTGGGTTCGTGTTGGTAGGAGTTGAGCCTCCAAGGTTTTGAACAGCTTAGCCCTTGTGGCTTGCTATGGTCAGCCCTTGCAACAGGTCTTACAGAATGCAGTTTTGCACTGGTCTGTCCCTTGCTGGCATGGCAGGCTGGTAGCTCTATGGTTCTGGTGTCCTGGGGACAGCCCCACTCCCAAGGCTCCACCGGGCATTGCCTTTGGGGACTCTCTTCTGTGGCTCCATCCCCACAGTTCTTCTGGGGTTTACTGTTAAGAGGGGTTCTCTATAGCAGCTTCATCACTTTGAAATCCAGGTAGAAGACGCCACACTGTAGCAGAAATCTAGGCCTGATGAAGAGAAAGAATCATCTCACCATTAGATGTAGAAGAGGAAGGGGCTTGATTTCAGCTGGTGGAGCCGCGGGAGACTAGTCCAAAACTTGCCAAGCTCCCTGAATGGCTCTGTTCTCTTTCTTTTATAGGTTCCTTGTCCACAGGTACCCTTCCCATTGGTCAGTTTGAATTGAGCTGGGGAAGGTGGGCACAGGCTTTTACAGAAGCACAAGCAAGCCTTAGTTTCAAGGTCCCAGTAATTCAAGTTTCTACAATTTCCTAGGAGCTGAGTCACCACAGGGAGGACTTTGCAGGAGTGTCCTTGGGCTCCTGTGAGAAGCCTTTCCTTTATTCAGACCTTACTTTTCCTGGGTATCCTCTCTCAACACTCCTACGAGAACATATTAAACTTTAGCGATAGTTATCATGAATGCTCACAAACTATTCCATATTTTGCTTTTGGCATGTTGTGAGATTGCACTTCTATACTCTTAAGACAGTAATCTTTAGCGTTTTGGAGACCAGAGACCAGTTTCATGGAAGAACATTTTTCCATAGACCAGGGGTAGGGGATGGTTTTGATATGGGTCTGTAAACAATTGATTTATCATGGCCTCTGTGCAGTCAAACCTGTTTGCTAATAATAATCTCTATTTGCAGCCCTCCCCAGCTCAAACACCACCACCTCAAATAATCAGGCATTAGATTCTCATGGGGAACACAACCCAGATCCCTCACATGCAGAGAGATCATAGAGTTTTTCTCTATAAAATCTAATGCTTCCACTGATCTGACAGGAGGCAGAGCTTAGGGGGTCATGCTAGTTGTAGGAACCGGTTATAACATCAGATGAAGCTTCACTGGCTTCCTGTCGCTCACCTCTGCTATGTGAACCAGTCTTTATCAGGTCACAAACTGATCTATGGCCTGAGTTTGGAGACTGCAGCCCTAAGGAGTCAGATATGGCTGTGTGATCCTCTGTAGCCAATGTGAGGTTAATTATAAAGTTGGTATATGCTTTTCTTGTGAAATATTCCTTACCTTCTCCCACAGCAATGTAGCTGCTGGGTCAGCCTGGCTCCCTGAGTGGGGGAGACATGGAATCAGCTACCAGCTGGCCTGCTATAGTCACATAGGATGAGTGAGAAATAAATCCTTGGTGTTTCAAACCTCTGAGGTTTCTCTCATACCTTTTAATTATGAATGTAAGCAACAAAACTATTCTTTATAATCTACAAATTTAGGAGACGAATCACAAAAGTATTAGCATTACCTACCATTCATCAACAGTACAACTAATAGATATTGTCCTGTCCCTCTAAAATAGGTACAGATGTCTCACCAAAACATTTATGTTAATCACTACTTCAAATTTACAGTCATTAATAGATTTAGTGACTTAATGCGTTCATAAGAAACTTAAATGACTCCATATCACAAGTTTGATTTTCATATATGACTGATTTCAATACATTTGGCTTTCTTTATCACACATAACTTTTTCCCCAGAATGGTGTCAAACGAACAGATACGATGTAGAAAATGACATTGAAAAAGACCCTAAACCACAAGTCACTAGTTGGTTTTTAGAACCTTTTGATCATTATCTTGTTTATATTTATGATTTGTCTTATTTCCGCATGCATGTAATGAGTGTTTACTACGCATGATACTCTGTGCAAGATTCCAAGGACACAGAAATGGATGAAGCACAGTCCTTGCCTTAATTGGGAATGGAGTGAGGATATAAGACAAACACTAAGCATATTTAACAGAAACAGAATTAATAGAAATATAATTTTAAGGACAATAAGAATATGTTAACAAATGATCGTGTTAACAAAGAGATTCATAGCAATCTCTTTGTTCATGTGTCACATGTAAAATCAATGAATAGTAAAAGGGGGTTATGGCCACAGTTTGGTCTCTCTGTCCAGCCATACCTTGTACACGGTGTTGAAAATGTAGTTCAACAATATTCTGGAGACCTTGAATAAAAAGACAAGAAATTTATCCTTAATTTGGTAGATATTGAAGAGCTGGTAAGTATGTGAGCAGTTTATTGTCAGAGGTATAATTTAGGAAGATTAATCTGGTTGCGTGATGTTGCCTTGGAGAGGAAGAAAGCAGCAGACCAGTGAGAAGGCTATTACAGTGACAGAGTGGAGGGAGTATAAAGGCTGTGTGAGGATAATGTAGGTGAGAATGGGCAGGACGTGAAGGGCACCGAGAATATGGAATCTGGGTGATTTGGGGAAATGATTAGACAAGGTTGACGCAGAAGAAATCTAATCCGTGGGACTTGTAATATTAACAAGCATTTTAATAGAAAGGTGACAAATTCTATTCTGGATATCACAGGTTTGTGCTATCAGTGGCTTTGGGGCAAGATATTTACAGTCAGTTGGAAATGCAGGGCTTAGCTTCCCCAAAAGAAGCTGATATCAAAAAGGAGAGATTCAAAAGTTCCGAACAATATCCTTTGAATGAGTAAATACCCCCCATTCACATAATTAGACTTTCAATTTGATTAAAGACTCAAGGCAGCTTGGTTTCCTTCAGTTTTCTATAATTTCCAGTCCTATCTTTGTGGTCTCTTCACAGCTCGTATTCGATTTAATAAAGACTCGCCTTGCATTATTTCCAGTCTGACCAGAGTAGAAAGCATATTTAATAGAAAATTCGTTCTTGGGCAATTTCCCAGTCCGGTTTGCAAATTCAAGAAGTTCCGATCTGCTTTCTAAACTTTAGGTGCTCACCCTAGCGAACAGGGATAGATATACTGCCCGTTAATCTTCATCCTCAACTCAGCGGTTCTTTCTTCCTTAGAGCAAAATGATTTAAGGTAGTAATATGAAAGGAAATGAACTAACATGGTATAAAAAATGGTGCATAACTTGGAACCTTAACTAAGTTCGGAGTTGCTGTTGATTACTTCCCGATCTCATTCTTTATTTGCAAATGCCACTGCCTCATGGCCACTGAGTTCTTATTATATTATTGCATCATTAATCATTACAGGAATCCCAATACAGCTCCAGGATAAACAGGAGCATGCTCTGTCTTTCACACTCGCGTCTGGCAATGTCTCTCCTCTCCTTCATTATCACATTGGAGCTTGCATTTAAATAGCCACTTGTTTCTGAGATATTTTTAAAGTGCTCTGTGACCACTGATGTGCAAATCAATGGAGAGAAAAGCAGCAAATATTTGGAACTGCATTGGAAGGTGAGTTTAGAGATAAGAATATAAAACCTCAGCTCCTTTAGAATGGGGGCAGTCCCAGGAAGTTAAATGAAACTATGTTGGTGTATAACAAGGCAGTGAGAGTGCAATATCTCAATGACAAGTAAAATTTAATATACAACGAAGTCTTCTGATCACTTGTAAGTAGATTAAACCTTTATACATTTGACCTAATGAAAAACAAATAAGACTCTATGGACAATGTTTAGCCAGAGGATATTCATCGGGAGTGTGCTATGCATTAGGTGTAATGTTGAGTGCTTGGGCTCTATTAGCAAACAAAACAGACAAATGACATTTTTATCAAATGACAGGAAGACAGGAACTAAACCGTAGATAAAAATGGATAAACACATTTTATATTAGAAGGTAATAAATACCTTAGCAGAGATTAGAAGAGAGTCAAGGGCATCGTTACTCATAATCATGGAAATGCTGTGACATGAATGGACGGCTCAGGGTAGGGCTCAGGAGGAAGATGACACTTGATTAGTAAAAGGAGATAAGATGATTAGCTGTGTAGGTATGGGAGTTGGGGAGAGCATTGCAAGAATGGAATAGCCAATGAAAAAGCACTAGTATAAAAGCCACTATCCATTAGGAATTATGCTTTCCATTATTCGTCTTTTCTAGTCCAGAGAAAATTGTCTCCATTCAGCTAAGCAACTTCATAGAAGAATTCGCTATATTAAAGGTCTTTTATTCTGGACTAGTAGGTGGTAAACTATGCCCCGTGGCTGATTCTAGCCTACTGTCTATTTTTCTACATAAAGTTGTATTGGAAAATGACCACACATTCATTTACGTACTGTCTGCACCTCCTTTAATGCTATTATAGAGTACTCCAACAGGAAACATTTGGCCTACTAAGCCTAAAATATTTATTTTGTGTCTGTTTTTAGAAGAGTCTGTCAACTTCTGTAATGTTTAAATAATGAAGAAATTAATAAGTCAGAAATCCTCTAAGGTTCTTAAAGACAGGATTATGCCTGAAACAGGACATCATAGACTTACAAACAAATATTTGAAAACATCATCAATTTCTGTGTAATGTTTAGCAAGTTACTTATTTTATTTAATCCTGGGTATTATTCAATGTCTACTTCACAGAATCAGGAGAATTAAATGAGGTGATAATGTATTTAGTATAGTATCATAGACGTGATTTGAATCCCATAGCAAGACATTTGAGTCTAAAAGTAATATAACTAAGGGAATTATTTTCCTCTTATTGCTGTAACAAATGACCACAACTTTTATAATTTAAAACAGCATACATGTATTATCTTACAGTTTAGGAGGTCAGAAGTTCAAAATGGGTTTCTCTGGACTAAAATCCAGGGTTCCTTTCACACTGGCGTCTGGCAATGTCTTTCACATTGTTGGGGCCAGGCAAGGTGGCTCACACCTGTAATCCCAGCACTCTGGGAGGCCGAAGTGAGTGGATTGCCTGAGCTTACAAGTTTGAGACCAGCTGAGTAAGAGTTAGGCCTTGTCTCTAAAAATATCTGGACATTGTGGCAGTACCTGTATTCCCAGCTACTCAGGAGGCTGAGACAAGAGAATCACTTGAGCCCAAGAGATTGAGGTTGCTGTGAGCTGTGAGTGACACTATGGCACTCTACTGAGGATGACAAAGTGAGACCATCTAGAACAATAAAATAAAATAAAATAAAATAGAATAAAATAAAAAGAGGTGTTGGCAGAGCCACCTTCCTTTCTGGAGCGTTGGGGGGAGAATCTGTTTCCTTACATTTTGCAGCTTGTACAGGGCACCTGCATTTCTTGATTTGTGCCCCTTCCCTCCATCTTTAAAGCCAAGAGTGAAGCATCTTCACATCTCTGACTCTGGCTCTCCTGCCTTCCTCTTCTTATAGGGATCGTTGTGATTACATTGGACCCACTCCAATAATACAATATCCTGTCACTAAAGGGGTTTGGGGTCACCTTGTGAAGGGATCTTGGAGCAAGGAATGAAGATGCTTCTGTTCTGAGTTCCTCAGTCCCCCCACAAAGTCCATGGTGGCCGGGGACTGAGGAACTCAGGAAGGAGCCCCCTGAGTAAACCTCAGGTCTCTATTATCACAAAGCAGGAAAAAGTAGTTAAAAGTTACTTATCAAACATCAGTGTTACAAAGGGGGGAATATGGAAGGCAACATAAAGATATATCCAATTTGTTTTGCAAAATCTCAGACCATAAGCAAGACCTCTGCCTCTAGTGTTAAGAGACCTTTGGGATCTAGAGAATCTTCACCATAACCATTAGGCCTGGTGTTGCCACCCCTCACATTCACCTTCTCCCTTGGAGGCCCGTTTTCTGATCTCCCACCAGCACATAACTCACAAGCCATTCTCATGATTCTCCAGGTCTCTCAAGCAGGAAGTGGGTGTTAGGCTAAAGATCAGGGCTCAGTTTCCTCTACATGTTACCATCTCAAAGTCACCTGATTAGTAGCCTTTATTTTATCTACAAACTTACTTGCTCTTTGCCATGCCACCTAACATAATCAGGTTCTGGGAGTTAGGGCCTGGAGATATAGGACCATTATCCTGCCTACACCATAAAGGCCAACAAACATTTTGCCAAAATCCATTCACTTGAGAGTTAAGACTTGAACCTGAGTTCCTTGACATTTATTAAATGTTATTCTTTCAAATTTTTTATGCTTCTTCAGAAGATATATGCTTAATTTCTTAAAAAATCTTAAGGCAGCAGTGTATCAACAAGAGAAATATCTTCCTTTAAAAATATGATTACTTATCTTAAGCCTCTCATCCATCAATACCTCATTAGAATCTGAAGAGAGGGCACAGCCAAAAATCAAATATTTAGCAATGTTGGATTTCAATTCTAAATTCTATGTCGAATAGCCTTTCTTTCCTAAATTCTAATCTGGGATTAGATGAGATAGGTCAAGTATTTGCATAAGGTGGAAAAAAAATTGGATCTAGACCAGCGGTTCTCAACCTGTGGGTCATGACTCACAAGGAACTGTATTAAAAGGCCGCGGCATTAGGAAGGTTGAGAACCACCTTGGATCTAGACCAGCGGTTCTCAACCTGTGGGTCATGACTCACAGGAACTGTATTAAAAGGCCACGGCATTAGGAAGGTTGAGAACCACTGATCTACACCTATTCTTAATACTTAAAACAAATGTTTATCTCAAAAACAACAGGAATCATTAAGACAATGGCAGAGGCTGAAAGTTGGACCTCCCACATACCCATTTTCCATTCCTATATAGTATGTTTTGTGTCCTGCCTGAGCTTAACGCTCCATCTCCTGGCTCATATTGTACTGTCTTCCATATACTTAAGTGAGGGTACGTGTCTAGCTTCTGTCCAATGGCATATGAGCAAAAGTGATATGAGAAAATTGCAGGCCATAGCCTTTAAAGAAAGAGGAATTCTCCCCCCACTGCTTTTCTCTTCCTTTTGACTTGTCTCCAAATCATGGAAGCAGAATCCTTAAACCATAATCTGTATACCACATACTAAGTAAGGCAGGCAAAGACCAAAAGAGGGAAGGATCTTGGACTTTTGATCTCTTTAACCCTCAGTAACAAGGTTGAAGGGCTATGTAAGATAAAAATAAATTTCTGAATTACACAAGCCACTGCACTTTGGGGCCCTTGTTACAGAAGCCTGATTAGCAGCTTCACAGATGCACGGCTAATCAATCCCCTTGGTGACTGTAACTATTCCCTCAAATACTATTCTAAGTTCATGTTATCTCCAGACCTGTGTTCACGTCTGGTAAGCAAGAAGTCAGTTAAAGCAGAAGCCAAAAAATCAAGACCAAAAGCAATGAAAGTAATGCTCAGAGGCATTAGATTTTTTGAGTGATGAGTAGCTTTCTAGAAGGAAAGGGACCTTTGTGATTGCTTATATTGAACAAACAAAAAGATGAAAAGGTTTTGTGAACATTTTATTATTTTTAAATTTTTCTAATAAACTACAAAATATGTATACAATTTTAAAAGCTACAAACATCTTGGCACTATACAAGTTTTAGAAAGAGGAATTAAAGGGAATCAACTCATAATTTCATATGGATTTGAAGTTTAGAGCATAATTCTATTCATTGCTCAAAATGCAATCAAAGAAAAAGGGTGTGTTTTGATGGCTCTAGTTATTAATGGAACTACTGAGTTCCACAGGAAATAAAGTAAATAAGTATTTTCACCATGCATTTAAAGGGGCAGTGTATTGTATTGGTTAACATTACTGGGCTAGATTAGGAGTGAAAGAGATTTGGAAATCAGTCTAATTTTGCCATTATTTGTCAGTTTGGATAAGTTGCTTTATTTCTGTGTCAGAGTTCTCTAACCCATCAAATGGGATTAACCTTCCTTTCTAAAATGGTTAAAAATGTATTTCTTTCTGAATTATTATTAATCTTTTTTCCTAAGGTAATTATGAAAATATGGTACATATTGCACATAGCAAAAAGTCAAATACACAATGAACAAACAGCAAAAAGTAGTCATGAATGTGAGCAGTATTAATGATCTTGTCAACAAAACACAACCTCTACTCTGCAAAATAATTTAGGTTTATTCTGAGTCATATTGAAGGAGGGTCACTTGGAGCTGCATCCAAGAAGGCTTGAGCACTTGGACTCGCTGTCGTGGGAGTCATGGTTTAGTTTTATACATTTTGGGGAGACAGGAATTATAGGTAGAGTCATAAATCAGTATGTGAGAGGCATACATTGGTTTGACCCCCTCCCCCCAAAGTAGGAACATCTCAAAGTAGGGGACCCGCAGGTTATAAGTAGGTTTAAAACTTCTTCAGTTGACAATGGGCTGTAGGCTCTGTCTAAACACCCAGGAGTCAGCAAAAAGGAATGCTTGAATTCAGATAAGGGTCTGTTGATTAAAGACAAACTACCAGACAAGTGCCCAGATTCAAGTCGTTTGCTGTGTGTATTGAGGACCTACTAGGCCTCTTACTGAGTCACAAAGTGGGGATGGGGCATAACGTGGCATATCTGTTTTTTTTTTTTTTTGAGATGGAGCCTCAAGGTATCCCCCTGGGTAGAGTGCCATGGCATCACAGCTCATAGCAACCTCCAACTCCTGGGCTCAAGCGAGTCTCCTGCCTCCGCCTCCCAAGTAGCCCAAGTAGCTGGGAACCACAGGCGCCTGCCACAACGCCCGGCCATTTTTTGGTTGCGGCCATCATTGTTGTTTGGCGGGCTGGCTAGCAAACTCAGTTTTAGAGGATCTCCGTGCCAACATGGGATCCAGTCAGTCAGCTGCTGGAAAGGAACCTTTAAGATTTTATTTTAGTTCACAATATTATTATTAGCAGTTATTTTTTTTTCTTGTCTTTTTTTTTTTTTTTTTTTTTTGAGACACAGTCTCACTGTTGCAGGAACATGAGGCCCAACGGAGAGAAAGAGCACCCAAACACCAGGTTTATAAGAGGAAGGGCTTACTTCACCAGCCAGAAGCTTAGGGCATAGAATTGCAAATGGCCATGCTCCCCAACTGGCTTGGTCTTTCCCTTTTTATTGATAGTCAAAAAGTTCCACCCCATAGGTACCCCCCTCAATGGCCAGTTTGAATCAAGCAGGAGATACTATTTCACTCCCTACAGAACTGCAGGATTTCATAGAACTTGGAAATTTCCAAGTTACAAATTCCCAAGAGCTGAGTCACCATGGACCTTTCAGGTGTATCCTTGTGGTCTCCTTGAGAAGACCTGTTCTCCTAAACCTCACCCTTCTTGGATATCCTCTCCTATCATTATGTCCCCCTCAGTAGAGTTCCGTGGCATCACAGCAACCTCAAACTCTTGGGCTCTTCTCTTACCTCAGCCTCCCAAGTAGCTGGGACTACAGGCGCCCACCACAATGCCCAGCTATTTTTTGGGTGTAGTTGTCATTGTTGTTTGGCAGGCCTGGGCTGGGTTCTAACCTGCCAGCTCTGGTATATGTAGCTGGTGCCCTATTCACTGACCTGTAGTCAATTATCAACAGTTTTAACATGTGTTTAGTCACTAAAATCCAAATTTAGCTACTTATCAAAATCATCTGAATTTTTTAAAATAAATTCAGATTCTCAGGCCTTATCTAAAAGGTTACAGAGCCAAAGATAAAAGATTATTCCAAGGCATGAGAAGAAAGGAAAATGGAGGCCCGGTTTGTGCAATTAAAATAACTTTATTCCACCTGGGTGCAGGTGGGGTAAGATTTCCCACCAGGCTGGGAAGAAATCCGCACATGGGTAATGATGGGGAGTGGGGTTTTAAAGGTCAGGAAGGTGGGGGTCAGGACATTCCCTTTCCTGGGCTGGACATGTGTTGCAAGGGTAGGGGTTGGCCCATTTACCTTTCTCAGGTGGGACATCCGTGGGGTAAGGTAGGGGGTTGACACATTCACCTTTCTTAGATGGGACACCCAGTGGGAGACGGTAGGGGTTGATTCTTTGTGGTGGGTCCACCCTATTTGGGCGGGGTTTGACTCTATCATCTACAGAAGTTTTGATTTAGTTGGCCTGGGTTAGGCTCCTTGAATTTATTTTTTTCCACCTTAAAAATCTGAATTCACTGTGGCCATCCTCACTCTAACATGGTGTAGCCTCTAAAATCAACCCAGAGAGAGCTTCACATCAGTAATAACAGAATTGGCCTGCACTGCATTTCACACCATACTGTGAAATACAGTATATATATTTTAACCTTCTTGATCACCCTTTGAAATAAATTAACATCATACCCATCTTACATGTAAGGAAATTGGAAATTCTACTTGTTTATTCATGTAGCTTATAACCGATAAAGCTTTCATATTGATTGTATTTTTGCAGATACAACATTTAATATAGCTCTAATGAAAAAAAAAACTAGGACAATTTAAGAACTTTTAATGTTGTCTTTTTCAATTTCTTCTTCACACTGGTACAAGTCTTGAGCCTTTAAGAAAGCTAATCTTGTGTTTACTGCTCTTCAAGAATCCTTTAAGTCAGTGTAAATTTCTTTCTAATATCCAGGCTGAACAGGAAGAAATGAAGAAGGAAGCAAACAAATAGTGTGATTTAGAACTGTGGGGGCAACCAGAGATCTTTCTGAACCCAGATCAGGAAAGCAGCAGAGGGTACGGGTGTTGGCTGTGACAACAGCAAGTCTGTTTTAGGGTATTCTTATCATTTCTATTTTGAAGAGAAAGTCAAATTCTAAAGAGGCATTTAGAAGAAACAGAATGAGAGAGTCTTTTCAGGCTAATTTGGACGTTTGTGGGTTGAAGAAGAGAAGAGCAACATTTTGTTCCTAAGGTTTCAGGACAAGAGAATATATGCACCAAGTAGAAAATAACTTTTTAAAAAAATTCCCATAGATTTTGAAATAAATATAGTCATAAAGACCCGATGATCAGATGTCAACAAGTAAAAATTAATCAAAATGGTGCACTGCAAGTTATTGTAGTGTCACATACATATTAAAACACATTTGAGACTGCCCACAGCTTTCAATCAACTATTCTAGGACCTCCAGGAGTCAACCCATTACCTTTGTTGTTTATTGTTGCCAGGAACAGCCTAAGGGCATCTAGTGCTCTCTGAGTGGGAAATTTAGAGGTCATTCTAACACTTCCAAAGCCTCCAGCCCAAGCCCAAACACCTCAGAGTATCTTCTGTACTGGGCAAACTTCCCGAAGCTTGGTTGCTAGAGCCAAGCTTTAGAAAATATGCCTGGGTGCTACTGACTGGCCTCTGAGCCACTAACCTTCACCTCCTCCTTACCCTCCCCCACGTTCTAAAGTATACCTGTCTGTATAAATTTGGTTTTGACTGTAAACTCCTTCAATCTGATCTGGAATCTCCTAGCAATCCAACTCTCTTAAGCAATCAAGACTATATGTATAGCCTGACCAGGGAGAAAAATTAACACACCCTTCTCACTTTTGCCTGGTGGTTTTGCTGGGTTCTGTATTTCATGTAGTTAACTCTTTAGTTCCCATTTTGTCCATCTCCCATCCAGCCTCCTCGTGATCAAATGAGGTACTATGATCTTTTCTCCTTTTGTCTCCCATCTTTATTGGGTTAAAAGAGTTTTAATGCAAACCTTGGCAAATGTGTTTGACGAAAGGAAAGATCAAATCCAGCTTTGCACACTATATGAATTTGTTCTGAACACTTAGAATGAACGTATCTGACTGAAGGTCATTTTAAAACCACTTACATGGAGGTAAAGTCATGGAGAAATTTACTATTACCTTAGGCATTAAGATACAAAGAAAGTCCACATTGTTATGAATTCCCTGGGTCATATAACTTTAGACCTAGCTTAAAAACCAATTTAGCTAGCACATTAAATAGCAAGGCTGCTGGTTCTACCTTCAGTTTTCTTCTGAAAATTAAATAACTCTAACCTCGCCAACCCTATGTTTAATCTTCCTCCAATATATGGAATGCGTTTAATCTGACACTGAATAGGCCCAAGGGTAAAACTAAATGAACAGTAAAGAGGGGATAGAATTGCTATGTTCCTTTTTACACTTAGCAGCTTATGGTCTTAGGTAGGACTTCTCAGTTGCCTCATCTAGTCAATGAGTACTTTGAAACTTTTTAATATTTTACACATTTGAAGCGATGTTTGGGGTAAAAAAATTTTTTTTTGATGTGTTTAATTAGGAAAATTAACACTTGAGAATTGAGTAGAACCTCTGTAAGTTGACAACCCAAGGGACTGTAACAAATTAATCAACATATGAGATGGTCAGCAGAAGGAATGAGGCTACTGTGCACTGGATGCATGTGGTGCATGTCTGGTAATGAAATTTGGGTCAACTTAACAAGGTGGCGAAGGTAGGGAGGTGGTCGACTATGGAAAAGACAGTTGTAAAAAGACAGTTGTGAAAAGACATTGTGAAAAGACAGTTAAAAAATAATTATGATACCACCATGAACCTCTGGGAGAGGATTCTTTACCTCCATGAAGGAGGGTCACAAGCAAAAGAGAAGAATTAAGGCATGAAGTATAGGCAGAAACAGATACATTTATTTCTGAAAGCAAAGTACACTCTTTTTAAAGAAAAGACATAAGAGTAGATCCAAGAAGGAACAGTGTCACCCCAGGGTTAGGGTCTACCCTTTTATGCTAATCCCTAATAATATGCCAGGCTGGGAGCGGAATATTCATGGTTTCTGAGAAAAGGATGGAGAGTTCCCAGAGCTGTGGGTCCTTCCTCCTTTTAGTTCATATACGGTAATTTCTGGGAGTTCCCATGGTATTTATAAACTGGGCTGGCACTGGTGGGTGTGCTTTTTATCATGCTAACGAGGTTAATTCATTTGGAGACAACTTCTCCACAACTATTGGCATGCTCCAATTAAAAATAATTCCCCCTTTTACCCTAGATAAAGATGTCATGGTTAAAGTGAAATAACTAAAGGGTTCCTGATTGTTAATATGGACCTTAGTTAAGCATATTCACATTCTTGTAGCTTCCTTACCCCATTAGCGTCCTCCTTTTTCCCCTGCTTTGTGTGACTGTGGGATATCTGACTTCTGTTTCATTTAGAACTATATTTTTAAAGTACTTCATCTTACAATAAGGGATATACCATTGAAACATCAATAGCATAAAGTACAATGAAAATAACAGACAATGAAGAGAATCAAATGAAATCTGTCAAAATCATCAGGAAAACTCTCATTACTCAGACTTGGAATTTATTATTGGTCCTATAGTTGATGCCAAGGGGGCTGTCTTCTCAGACCACACCCCACTGTATTTTAAGAAATTATTTTTTGTATCTACATTAATATAAATATTCTGTAAAATATAAGCCATTCCACTTGGGCATTTTTAGTAACTGAATGAGCATCTCATATAAAATGAATCAGATTCTCTTCCTAATACAAAGAGATTAGTTGCTCTATGAGTTGCTGGCTATATATGGTATTAAATGGAGAGCTTGCTGGGAACATGCTTGCCCATGTTAAGAAAAAAAGCAGAGGAGAACAGTTTCTAGAGGTGAAGAGAAGAAAGGAATGATTGTGCCTAGACAGATAAAAGTAGAGATTGGAAAAAGATTTCTTGACAACATTCAAATTGTTGTTTTTACTTTATTCCAGAAGCCCAGCTAAATGTCTCTTGCAGAGAGGTCTCACATATACTGAAGAACAGAAAATAAAATATGTAAAATTATAAAAGTTTCTCCTGTCCTTTTTTCTCTTTTTCTTTACTTTCTAAAGTTGATGCTCAGTTTTCTAGCTTAGTTTCTTGGCTTTGTGCTTCTAATGTTCATTGATAGGTAGATAGAGCTTAACATTACAAAGAAGAGAATTTTACACTACATTGGAGGAGAGATTAAACAGAGACAAGACTAAGATAATACTGGAAATAAGTGGAGAAGGGAAATGAGAAAGACCTGGATAGGGTGGGTTTGGGGATACTGTTTGATTAAGAGTTGATTCTGAGGGAGTTGAAAGATGATGTGTAAGATGGCTTTGGTATATGAGAGATCTTCTAACTCTATTGAGAGTTAGAAGATTGAAAATGGATAATTTTATGAAATGTTTCTGTTTATAAATCTAACCTCTTGGAATTATTTTGAGATACTTCAGTAAAGATTTGGATTATCTTTGCCTCTATTAAATTTAATTGCTTAACTATATTTCTTTTCTTTTTTTTTTTTTTGAGACAGAATCTCAAGCTGGGTAAAGTGCCATGACATTACAGCCCATAGCAACCTCCAACTCCTGGGCCTAAGTGATTCTCTTGCCTCAGCCTCCCAAGTAGCTGGGACTACAGGTGCCCGTGACAAAGCCTGGCTAATTTTTAAAGGTTGTAGTTGTCATTGTTGTTTGGCAGACCCGGGCTGGATTTGAACCCTCCATCTCTGGTCTATGTGACTGGTGTCTTAGTCACTTGAGCTACAGGTACTGAGCCTGCTAAACTATATTTCTTTGAATGTGTCTTGAAGGGCTTAAGTGATATTCAGATTTTATTCAGGTTACACTTATCAAAAAAGTATGCTTTGTTCTTGAACAAATTCAAATTATGAATCCACGTTAATACAGTATCTGTCAATGCCCAGGTTATACACCTGTCTAGACAGACAGGTTAATGCTTTATGTAGGTAAGAGAAAACAAATGTTATGTACATTTTTAAATAATATATTTTTATCATGGTCATAGTCAACAAAAGATAGAAATATTTAGAGATGTCTCTTTTCTCCTAGTACTAGAATGGATAAAGAGATTTATTACAATGTTATTTTATAGATCTGATTGGAAACCCAAGTGATTGGTGCCCTTCTAGGTCATTTTCCAATATGCCATATTGAAGAGTTAAACTTTCATTATCTTCTTGGTTTTAGGAAAAGACATACTTGCTTGGCAATGTATGAAAGATAAAGTCCCCTTTTGAAAAATGTTCTAAGAATTTTAGAAGTAATATATTCAAGCCATTATATCCTGCAGGAAGTTTCACTTGGTACCCAAGTGTAGGAGGATGTGGTATTGTTTTCAGAATTAACTACCAGTAGGGCTGTTTCATGGCTTCAAGAGACAGAAGAGAGGGATCATTGATTTAAGTTCTAATATTTTCTAAGAAATACTAGATGTTATGATAGTTGTGGACATTGAAATCTTCTACACAATTAATTTTGTTGCCGGTAATTATTTTGTTAGGTAATAGCTTAAATGTGGAAAGTAGACTTCCTTTACAAAACAGTTCTTTGAGTTCCTTCCATCCAGGTTGAAATCTTGGAGCCCAGATGCAATAAACTCTTCTAAGCCTAAATGAGTAAGGCGTAAAGGGTCTCATATCTCCGGCCACTATTCCACATTTTCAACAGTCTCAATTACAAACATTACCTCAGAAGACCACTTCCAGATTTTTGGACATGGCGTTCCTTGGCAGTGCATCTTTAAACCCAAAGAAAATCCACAGGCTTTAAAGGAGAAAGTAGGAGATGTCAGTTTTACAAATGTGTTCTCCCTCGTTTCATCTCTCCCCAAACCTGAAATAGTTTCTTACCCAAAGATCCTCTCTAGAAATGTTGAGTATAAAAAGCACGGACTTTTTCTCACTTTGGTAAGGTTTGTAGTGAGTACAAAATATGGGTTTTGAATTCTTCCCAGATTCATTACACTCAGTAACCATTATAAAAAAAAAAAAAAGAAAGAAAAAAGGCTCAGTTTCTGAACAAATTATATGTGGTTACAATACTGGCTGAGTCAAACGTCTTTGTGTGACAAATATGAAATCCCTGGTAAATACATTAGCCATGATGACTCAGGCTTGAAATGAAATATTTAGCACCTTCTGTGCACAAAACACTCTATTGTGCTCTAGGTGGGTTGCAAAGGAAGCTTCCTTCAAGGCGACATGATCTAGCTGAGGAGCTTCAACCCACATCAAGAATTATAAATGCTGTTTGAGAAGATAATGTGGTGTGTATGAGCAGCAAAAATGTCAGCGTAGAACTGATTGATCTGTGAAATCTTTGTGAGGTGGGCAGCTAGAATGGGATATAGACAAAGCCTCACCAAATGGGAGGGTCTTTTTTTTTTTTTTTTGAGACAAGAGTCTCACTTTGTCACCCTGGGTAGAGTACCCTGGCATCACAGCTCACAGCAACCTCAAACTCTTGGACTCCAGTAATTCTCTTGCCTAAGCCTCCTGAGTAGCTTGGACTACAGGTGCCCTCCACAATGCCTGGCTGATTTTTAGAGACTGGGGTCCCACTCTTGCTCAGGCTGGTCTCAAACTCCTGAGCTCATGCGATCCACCTACCTCGGCCTCCCAGAGTGCTGGGATTACCGGCGTGAGGTGCTGCACCCGGCCAATATGAGGATCTTTGCAAGATGTCTGTTTCACCAGGTGATCTTCAACACATTTGGCCAGAGAAACACAGAAACTTTTGGGTTTTCCTGCTTTAGTTCAATCAAAGTATGAGTAGAGAATATCCTCTTGCTTTACACTCTGTGTTTTTGTCTTATAAGGTTTTTTTTAACAATATGAGGAAGGAATTGCAGGCATAAAATTTAGGGAGACCCTTGCAATGTTATTTCTAATCCTTCCTTTTCAATAAGCTTATAAATAGCATGGTAAACTGAACCTCTTTCCTTTAGAAATGCTGATATCCCAAGGGCTTAGTCAGCTTCAAGGCTTTTGCACAGAACTGCATTACTTTGGGTTTCTTTGAAGTGAATACAGATACTAAAATAGCAATGATTATAGCTGCTTGGTAGTTGGCACTAGAAATTGGCACAGTCTGGGAGCTTGTTTTTTAAAATTCATAAGCACATAAACACGTCCATATAAAGACATCAATAAATTGTGGTTACAACAGAGGAAAGGTGCCCAACTTACTGAATTCTAATGTAGCTTTTGCCTCATTTAATATTGTCCTTTAAAAAAGGCACACCCAAGAAAACAATGACCTGCTTTTGCAATAACTCCTGTCAAAGTAACTAAATTCTCGACACGTGATGTTCCTTCTGAATTTAGGGTAAATAAAAATGTGATTTTTATAATAACAAGGTGCTTTAGGATGATTTTGATACTCCATCCCTTCTGGGGGAGGTTTTAATTCTCCTGAGTAGAGATTGTTATCTTACACTGGAAATGATACTTCTTCCATAGAAAGCTAAGGAATGGTATCTTAGGAATAATCTTATTATTTTCAACACCTCCTACTCTTGAGGACAAAAATACGATTAGAATAGAGTTCCAAACTCAATTCTCATCCTTCTTCTTTTGGCTGTAGCTACAAAAAAGGAGAACATCTGAAAGTGTTCACATCCAGCCCAGCTGAGAGGTAAAAAAAAAAAAAAAATCAGAATCCCTCATGCAAGGGTCTTTATACGTTTGGGTTACACAGCCTAAGCTAAGTCCCTCTCTTTGGCACACAGGTTTGTAATTGATCCTTTTCCTCTCTTGTTTCTCCCTCTGACTCTGTCTCCCTGCACATCCCATCTCTCGTTTCTTTTTTTATTCTCACTTTTCTCCACGTCTCAATCTACATGTTCCCTTCTGGTCAATGTCTCTGCCTTATGGCTTCCCAAATGTGGTTTTCTCTCTTTTCTTAAACTTTCACTAAGCTGTTGGTTATCTTCTTCAAATTCCTTTCCTTCTTCTTCGCAATCAAGCACTATTAATATATCTAAAAAGAATTCAGAATATGCTTTATCCTGTAAAGTTTTCCCACTTTCAACAGTGGCTCCCATATTGTCAGCATAATACTCCCACACTGTCAGAATAACCTCTCTGTTCAGTTTTGATCTTGTCAGGACTATAATTGCATTTTTATAGAACATACATTGAGCACATGTCTTCAGTAATACAAGTCAAGGATTCCGCCTCTTTTATAGATCTAGGCTAAGTCTCTAATTCATTACTTTATACACAGTGGACACATTAATATTACTGATACTTCTTATACTCTAGTCACTTGATTTTGTGCAATATGAAAAGAAACTAAGAGGTAAACACTATGAACAGAGAAGGGTTTTTCTTAATGTGACATGGACTGACTATCTACTTGTATCTGTTTATGTATTTGAATATAATTCTCCTTTTACATGACATTATACCTTTTGCATTTGAAAACTACTATTTCTAAATATTTTAATTTTTGCTCAAGAACTTTATCTAAACCAGTGCTCCTTAAACTTTAATCAGGGTACAAATAACCTGGAAGTATTATTTAAAAACAGATTCCTGTGCTCAGTGCCTGTAGCTCAGTGAGTAAGGTGCCAGCTACATACACTGAGGCTGGCAGGTTTGAGCCCAGCCCAAGCCTGCTAAACAGCAATGACAACTGCTACCAAAAAATAGTTGGGCATTCTGGTGGG
The DNA here is from genome assembly GCA_963574575.1 of Galagoides demidoff. NCBI lineage: Eukaryota > Metazoa > Chordata > Mammalia > Primates > Galagidae > Galagoides > Galagoides demidoff. The sequence continues at coordinate 34,773 of CAUYQV010054857.1, forward strand.
TGCCTGTAGTCCCAGCTACTTAGGAGGCTGAGGCAAGAGAATTACTTACGCCCAAGACTTTGAGGTTGCTGTGAGCTGTGACACCAGGACATTCTACCAAGGGCAATATAATGAGTCTGTCTCCATAAATAACAATCTCTGGTTTCTTTTTTTCTTTTTTATTGACTTTTTTTTTTTTTTGAGACAGAGTCTCACTTTGTCACCCGTGGTAGAATGCTATGGTGTCACAGCTCACAGCAACCTCTGACTCTTGGGCTTAGGCGATTATTCTCTTGCCTCAGCCTCTCAAGTAGCTGAGGCTACAGGCACTTACCACAGTGACTGGCTATTCTTAGAGATGAGGTCTCACTCTGGCTCAGGCTGGTTTCAAATCTGTGAGCAATGCACCTGCCTAGGTCTCCCAGAGGGCTAGGATTACAGGTGTGAGACACTGTGCTCAGCCAGATCCCTGGTTTCAGTCCTTATATATTGTTATTGCATACATCAAGATGGGCTCATGAATTTAAGTTTTAAACCAGCTCTGGTAATGCCAATGACTGAGGGCCACGCTCTGAGCAGACCTGATAGACCTCTCACATCCCATGCAGAACTACCGTTTCTTGCACCACCTGCTAGTTTTATGTGCCAAGCATAGTACTGCATGTGTCAGCATTGAATAAAATGGCCTCTGTCCCTGACCTTGGACAGCCCAGATCAGCAGTGTGTAAACATTGGTGACGAAGGAGTTTGACCATGAGTTTAGTATTTGATTCAGGAAATGTGACTTCAGAATGGGCTACAGACAGAAAGTCCTGGCATTCCTGGAAAACGCATCCATCATTCTCCAGCATTATTACTTTTGGTATGATCAGAAACATAGAGAATCACATGCATTTGAAAACACCTAATAAACCAAATGTTCTCTTGAAGATCAAGGAAATGTCTCACGTCTCAAGCCTGCTGGCATTTCACGGGAACTATACCATCAACTTCCCCAGGTTTCCAGCCTGCCAACTACAGATTTTGGGACTTAGCCTCCATAATCATATGAGCCAATTCCTTATAATAATTTCTCTGTGTATACATACATCCTAAATTCACTAAAAGGAAAAAGAGTCGCACTTTGCCAAAAGCTTTCTGAGAAAATAAGAACTGCTGTGCTTCTGTTTTCTTGAGTACCTTGAGTTTAGGAATTGGTTTTCTATTACTAGGAATGCAATAGTTGTAAATGGTTTTCTTTGGCAGTGAAAGGGTCTGTTTAGGTGTGTTGATATCCTTGCTCTTACAGAGAGGGAAAGAGAGAACATATGGTCTCCTTGGTTAAGTCAGGACCTTGAGTAGATGGAGGAAGTGATAATAGGAAGGGAATTTATATTAGCTCTTCTTCCTGACCTTGGGGTGATTTTTACTTAACACAATTCTATGAAGTTTGTGGGGAAATATTCATTGTTGTTCCATTATATATGAAGTTCTTAACCCAAGAAAGGCCAATTGAATGACTTAAGGTCACAGTAATTTATATATAAAACCCAGAAATCCTAACTCTCCAACCACGCTAACACTTTTCACCTCCCACCAAGTTTCCCATAGAGGCCATGCAGATAAAGTCAAGACTTTATGGTTTCTAATATCATATTCTTCAGTTGCAAAAAATGACATTTTAAGTGTGCTTAACAACTATGTAACAGGTATATATTGCTGCTATTTTAATGTTTAGTCAGTAGAATAAAATTATCATGACTCCTCTCTAATCCTGATGTGGGGCATTCTTTCAGGTATGCTTCTAAACTAGATTTGCCCCAGGTTAATTGGTATAAATTAGGTTAATCTTTTTGAGTAGAGATTACGTGGCTCTCATGCAATGGAAGACTTAATTCATCTTGTAAAGGAAGGTGGAATATCGTCACTAAAGCTGTTCTTTTATTTTCCCCGTCTCTGACTTTTCTGTCTCCAACTCCCGCCCAATGTTGCTGTTTTGCTGTGTTAAAGGGATGTAGTCACACAGCATATGTTATGAAACATATTTATCTGTTGTGTGATGCTGAAATCAGTGTAGTTTTATGTTTAATTTGCAGTGAGGCACTTCACAGATTACCCAATCACTTTTTTCTTCCTCCATTTGGAAGATAAAATCAAAGGACTGGCCTTGTCGCTACTAACTACTGCAAGGAAGACTCACGGACACCTGTGGGCAAAGAAAGTTTTCCAGACACCATTCCAGGTCAAGCAGAACTAGGGTGTGGTACAAGCCCCAGGATACACATGTTCTGTCCTGACACATCATTGTTGTCATTCAATGCCGTGAGATGAATGTGGCAGTTAGTTATACACTCTTCACCCTGGAAGACAGGTCATGAGTCTAGTCAGAATGTTTCTGCTTAGGTGGGTTAGGTAGTGACCCTGTAAGAGTTCCAGGGCATAATATCAAACCTCTGTGTCCCCAAGACCTTGAGTTTGGTATACACTGTTTTTTTCTTTTTTAAATTTTCTCTATACATATACATGTGTCTATTTGGCTTCCACTTTTTGTCTTCACAGAGTTAAAAAGGCTTAAAATTTAATAACAATAACTATGTTTAAGATAAGGCCTGGAAACAGAAACCTTGTTAAGAATGAACAAGGCTAAATACATTCAGAAAAGAAATCAGACGATCACTGCCATGAAATATTGAGCAATAATAATAATTCAAAAAAAGTAACATTCACATTGTCAAATAAGAGTATGTCTATTATAGAATGCTTTGACTCAGGTTAAGTATGGAGCCATCAGTTAAATTCTTCTTATGCTTTTTTCCAAGTGTCAAAAAATAGACAACTAATATTTATTAAATAAAAATAAAAAATAATTTCAAAAAACATATCATGCCAAATCTTATAAACAATAGAAAAAGAAGAAATACTTCAAAATCACTCTGCTTAATCTGGATACACATGATATTAAAATTGGAGAAAATATATTATTATAAAATATGTTTTATTAATATAAAAATATATTATTACTGAAGTTCACTTTGTTTTCCTTAGTAACTTCAGATATGTGAACTTACCAAGAGCTATGCACTCTCATTTGCCATATGCGCCTGTGAAAATCATCGTGAAACAGAACAGCACCTGTGGCTTTCGACCTCTCTCTAAATCTCAGCGGTAAAACTGTCATTCTGCTTCAGGTCTAGTGTCGGCGTCATCCACAGTGAAATGTCCTCAGTAAGCTAAGCGCACACATCTACTCACATACACTCAGAAACACACACACACAATATATCACACTCGTTCTAATACACACACACACAATATATCACATTCATTCTAATACACACACACTCACACAGACGCATTTACACTCACAGTCTCACACGCATACACACACGTGCACACACACATGGGCTGTGAAGACATGATCCATGCCGTACAATTCACAGCTTCTCAAAACACAGGTTCACCAACATCACCCAGTCAACATTCTCACTGAAAACATTATTCTTTTCAGAAATGTTTTCTCATCTCAGTTTAGGGCTTCTCATTCTTAAAGACTGAGGGCCTCGTTGTGTCCTGCCGAACAGTCGAGTTGGGAAGGAACCAGACCAGAGTGCAGATACCCTGCGCCATGTTCTGTCCCCACATTACATCACCCTGAAGTTCAGCAGCTCCGTCACTGACAACTGGTTCCTTTCCTGAGTTATCCTTTGTTCCTGTTGCCAGGCCCTTTGAACATTCAAAATTCTGTCCTCAGAAACTTCGGTGACTCTTCACATCATTAAAAATTGATTCAGTCTCAGATTTTCTTCTGTCAGTACAAGTTCTTCCTGTGTGATCTGATTTTCAAGTATTTAAAAGGAAAACAGGAAGTGTCTGGAGCCGCGGTACAGCTGTCACCCCTTTATTTTACTGTCTGCAGGATGTGATACGCTGGTTAGACTGTAATTTCTTGCTAATTAACACATTCAAAATAGACATCTTTGCTGCTAACCTACCAATGTTGCCCCAGAACTTATGTGGCCCACGTAATTTCCTGTAACTTAGGGAAACCATTGTGCACGTGCTCCTGGGAGGTGGCTTCTGTGGCCTTTCTGATTACACTTATGTTTGTAACTCACATTAATTAAAGTGTTAACATGACTTTGATTCTTTATGTTGAATCTTTTGCCTTCAAAGTTTGGTTTCTCCAGTATTCATTCTCTCTTTCAGACATTCATGGGCTTGATTACTGTAATTCCTTTTATGCTGTTACCCTTGAAGTTCTAATTAAGAGAGTGCAATGAATTTAAGTGTGAATGCTACATTCAAGTAGAATGACGATGCTTGGCATTCAGAATATATTTTATCTTGATTACATATTTTTGCTTTTATACGATAGAATGCTAATTTTTAAATGTTCTTTTTGGCTTGCAAATGACTTTCAAGGATTACATTTAGAAATGGTGTCCAGAATTCCAGGTGTAGGTCGATAATTAGGCACATATTTAAAGCAAAGATACATTCCCAGTTAAGATCACTGAAAGCCGTGTAAGTGTAGATTGTAGAGCAGTCTGTTTCATCTCACTCTAATTAGCATGTTTCCAGTAAAATGTGTTGCTCCACATTCTCCTTCCCTGGACGGGCTAACCGAGCACCTCGAAGACCTACAGGAAGCCCTTGCAGTCTTTGAAGCCTTTACTTCACGTCATGCACTGAACAGGTGAATATTTCTGACATTGCCCTGGCGTGGCAAAGAATGTTCTAGACCAGCACATCAGCCTCGCTGTCCGAGATGGTAGAATGTTCTCTGCTGGCACTCTCCGGGCAGGTGGCTGCTAGGGACACCCAACTCCTGCGTATGGAAATGCAGCTATGTTGGAGCAGAACTGATCTGACAGTGCATTTTAGGTGTTTAGATATTTTAGAAGTTGAGGCTTTTAAGGATGGCGAGGCTGTGCCGTCAGAGTGTCGTGTGGAATGGACTCTTCACAAATGAGACAAACACTGAACTCCAGGTGAGATTCAGTGGGACCCACTAAAGTTGGTGGGAGTCACCCCATCAGTTCCGGGGTTGCAGAGGCAGAAGCAATTCTGTAAAAGTGCCTTAGCCCCCCGACCCCCATGTCTCTGCCACTCCCTGCCCTCTGCCCAGTTCATCCACTGGCCTTCTTCCCGTCCCTCACTGTTCTTTTCACTGGTATATGAGCAACTTCTCCAGAATGGGTTTCCCGGAGAGATTTCCTCAATCCTGAATACATCAGGGAGGGCACCTCTTCCCTGCCTCAGCCCCAGCAGGAGTAGACTCATTCACCAGAGTAAAAGTTCTTTTAAGCACCAACACTTTTTACATTTCACACAATTTTTATAGAAACCTTTCTAATGTCTATGGAATGTGAGGCTCTTTTCATCTTAAATGGTATAATTAACCTTTTCTTTGTGCATAAGTCATTAAATTGGCCTCACTGTACTCATGGGGTGGGGGAGGAGGGGAAGGCATTTTTATAGAGCTGTTGCTGCCATCTGCAACCCCAGATGGATGGAATGACTCCCACCAACTTATCTGATCCCTGAGAAAGATGCAACCTCCAAACTAATTCATAATTGAATTACAAAACGGAGGTGAATTTTTTATCTCCTTCCCTATAATTAAGAAACCACTTACAGAAGTCACTGGGTATCTTTAAAGTGTTATTTACATGGTAAAAGAAACCCCACTAAGAGGCTTCAAAAACCAAAAAGATATTCATGCCTAGATGCCAATGTCTTTCTTGACGAGAATAGTCATGTCCTCAGATACTAATTGTTTTATTTTTCTAATTTCAAAGTACGTCTATAATCATTTATATTTAAATAACTCCTATGCAGTTGTTTAGTAATTTCTCACCATCTTGTTTCATCTTCTTTATGAAGATGCTTATAGTGCAACATCGTTATGTTGCTAAATTAAATTTAAAATTTTCAAACATGTTTGATGTTTGTCTGACATACATTGAGTGATAGATAACATGGCCTATGATAATGATTTATTTTGATAGGTATAGTCTAATTGTGCAATCACAGAATTGGGACAATTATTATCACCCAACCTATCCAACTGAGTAATGGAATATTTTTCTTGAATGTGTAAAATCCTTTTGTTGATTGTTGGTTTTAATCCATGCGGCAAATTAACATGATGAAATTATCTTTTTAATTCGTCCGTTGCTATTGTTTCCCTCCTTCTAATTCTACTTTTAATGAGCCATCAAGGAATCTACAGTTCCATCACCCAGAACTGTATATATACAGGAAACGTTAGCTGACAGAACAGAGGAAAGCAGGACAGCAGACAAGGATAGGCTTGAGTTTTCAAGTATATCTGACGTATTTTTTGTACTGTAATTTTTATTTACCCAGAACTGACAACTGATCCTTAATTTTTAAGTTATAAAATGCAAAATTATTGGTCGGGTGTGGTGGCTCTCTGTCCTAGCATTTTGGGAAGCCAAGGTGGGCAGATTGCCTGAGCTCAGGGATTCCAGATCAGCCAAAGCAAAGCAAGATCCTGTCCCCACTAAAAATAGAAAAACTAGGCGAGCGTTGTAGGGGGCACCTATAGTCCTGGCTACTCAGGAGGCTGAACAAGAGGATCTCTTGAGCCCAGTCTTTTGAAGTTGCTGTGAGCTAGGATGCCATGGTGCTCTACCCAGGGCAACTATGTGAGACTCTGTCTCAAAAAACAAAACGGGGAAAAAATGCAAAATTATTCAGTTAGCCAGGAATGTAAAAGTGATTTATTGTCCTACTATAAAGAATCTTATTTAGAAGAAAAACACGAGAGGTTATATATAGGACCACTGTGAACACAAGCGACAAGCATTACATTCAAAATGTGTAACAAATGCCTGTCCCACACCTTCCAGTACAGATCCCCCGACTTCTGTAGTCACGCAGGGGAAGTCTGTAACTCAACACCTGGAATTTCTAGGTGTGTTTCTAAGTCTGTTTCTTTAACTTCCATAAAATGTGTAATTCTCTAAACATCAGGGGTCAGTTATTTCTTTAAATTAAAATTGTATGTTAGATTTTCCCTGAGGCCACTTACAAAGAGAAACGCAGGAGAAGTGATTAGTATCCACATCCCTCCCGTGGAGAGGTGGGCAGCTGGACCCTGCGGCTGGGAAATCCTGAGACATTCACCTAGAGCGTTTAGCTGATGACAGAGCCTGCCGTCCTGAGAGGGCAGCAGGGCAGGCATGTCCCCCGACAGGGCCCCAGAAGCAGAAGAGGCCTTGGGCCTCCCTGGCTCCAACCACTCAGATCTGCATTCTTCACTTTCTATCTATGTGATGAGGAGAAAATTACCTGCCGTGTTTCTCCCCACCGGGCCCTGGGACGGTTGTGTAAACAGCAGATCCATGTCAAATACCACTGCCAGCACCTCTGTGTAACTGTCCAGTGTTAACTATTTCCGAGAAAACTTTGTGTATGAAGAAATCCTTTTCATGTCTACTCAGGGTTGTTCTTGCTGCCCTCCTGGTGACCGTGAGGTCTGTCTGTCGGTCTCGGCTTGTTCGGCCCGGCACCTTGCAGCCTGCTGAGGCTACGTGCTGGCAGCAGGACACACGTCCTTGCCTGCCCTTCTGTATGCAGGTGGCTGGGCAGTGTGTGCAGAGGAGAGAAGTGGGGACACCGCATCACTCAGCTGAAACAGAGAACAGAACCTCTTGAACCTCTCGCTCAGAATTTTGCTGTTGTGAACTCTGTAAGCTGTATATGCCCTGCCAGGGAAGACGGTCAGTCCTGTGCCTCTGCCGGACCTGGGAAGACGGTCAGTCCTGTGCCTCTGCCGGACCAGGGAAGACGGTCAGTCCTGTGCCTCTGCCAGGCCAGGGAAGACGGTCAGTCCTGTGCCTCTGCCGGGCCAGGGAAGATGGTCAGTCCTGTGCCTCTGCCGGACCACGGAAGATGGTCAGTCCTGTGCCTCTGCCGGACCAGGGAAGATGGTCAGTTTTGTGCCTCTGCCAGGCCAGGGAAGATGGCCAGTGCTGGGCCAGGGAAGATGGTCAGTTCTGTACCTCTGCAGGGCCAGGGAAGACGGTCAGTTTTGTACCTCTGCCGGGCCAGGGAAGATGGTCAGTCCTGTGCCTCTGCCCGGCCTGCTGATTGTCATGACGGACAGATAGCAACACTCTGAAATCACTGGGTCCCACATGACCTTTCCTATGAACTGGGAAATACATCATTACATCCTTTTCCCCAGAATGATTTTCACTGGTTTGCTGCCCCTTAAGGAGCTAAGCAGTCATTTCAGTTCATTTCCTCTTAATTGTCTTAAGCCCATCAGTTAATAGTCCTTCTAAACAATTTGGGTCATGGAGTATAAAACTATCATCTTAAAAATGTCTCCTCCACCAAACATGGGTTTCTTTCTTTTTTCTTTTTTGTTTTCTTTTTTTTTTTTTTTGCAGTTTTTGGCCAGGGCCAGGTTTGAACCCGCCACCTCTGGTATACGGGGCTGGCACCCTACTCCTTTGAGCCACAGGTGCTGCCCCACCAAACGCGTTTTGATCTTTTATTTTTACAAAACTTGGATCTGACATAATTCTTGCTTGAAAGGGTAGGCAATTCTCCCATTTGACTGCAGTGGGCCAGGATTCCAGTGTGCTGTGGAGGGATCTGTCTGAAAGGAGAAAGTGCTGGACGCGGCCGGCCGTGAGGAGGGAGATGAAGCTGTGTGGTCAGAGCAGGGACCAGAACCAGCACCATCAAAGGGAGAGCACCAGGGTCCCGGTTCTAGCATCTTGGGGCGGGGAGCTGATGTAAAGGAAATGTTTAAACCCACTTGAATTTCTATTTCTTTTCCTGAGAAATGGAAGTACAGATACCTGAAGGCCACTGAGCTACAAAGTCTGGAGTGCTCTGCAGCTGCTCGTGGTCGAGTCTTTGGGTCCTGGTCCTTCCTCTAACTGTCTCATAAACATACTGATGGTAACTTAGTAACAGTGGAAGAAATGAAGGGAGGGTGCCCGGATTCGAGCTGCTGCTGGCATTTACCCTTCCTGCCCACTAGGATGGAGACAGCCAGAGGTTTTAGCTACCCCTGCTAAGTGCACACACCTGCCTGTGCCTGCATGGGCTGCTCTGGACAACAGGCACAGAGGACTGTTTCTCCAAGATCACACAGTGACATCATTCTATGCCCACTGCAAGAAACATGTTTAACTGTCCTAGAACCAGAGGGGAAGAGTGTGCAACGTCCCTGTCACAGGGACATTTTGGAGGAGGGCTCTGTATACACCATATCATGACAATTTAGGCTTGCTCTGACAGTCCGGAATTGTCCCTGATTCTACCAATTCTGTCATCGCAACTCAACTGTGGAGAGTTTAAGACACTGAACAAGAGGCATCATTATTCAAGAAGTTGAACAACTGCAATGATTGGGTCAAGATATTAAAATCAAAGCAAGAGTCACCAAAGCCAGTCGGTAATGATCTTCTGGGTCTCTACATCAGGCCAGGTTTCCATTTTAGTGGCTCTATGAGGACAGAGAGGGCATGTGGACACAAATTTGAAAACAGCATAAACTCCTCTTGTCATCTAGGAAGACTGACTGTGTCTATCCCCCAGGGGGATGAGTAAAGGAAATTCTTCACGTACCCTAGAGGTGAACCGCTCCTTCTTAATTAATTTGTTTGAAAAACATATCATGCAACTACAACGTTTTTACAAATAAATTAGTTTAAGCATTCCTATTTTACTGCGCCAAACATAAGGTGAAAAAATGTGATGTTTGATTTTCTTGTGATCATAGAGATAAATCATAACACCTCATGCAATTTTCCTCAATGTACAAGATAGTCAATACAAGAAGGACATTTAAGTTGTTCTGTCAAATCTTCAGACTTAATTTTTTTTAATTTACATAAATGCATTTGGTAAGATCTGTAATTTTGAACAGTGGCAAAAGGCAGCCTTTGCATGGAGCTATAAAATAGTTAATGAGTCAAACCGGGGGTTAATTTGAGTGTATTTGCATAATTTTCTGGGCAGGTCCTGAACTGATTCCCTTTCCTGTTGTGTTTCTCCTGACACATCACTGTAACGCCTGCATACGCAGCACTGCCCATCAGTGAGAAGAACATGGCCGGAAACCCAACAAATTGAGCATTTTTATTCTTACTTGTATGCTCATCTCAATCTGGTGAGGAGAAATAGAAGGTAGATGTGGCTTTTTAATCCCTAGTGCTGTGTTTCTCTGTTGGCTTTTTTTGTCACCACCACTATTGCTGGGACACACATTTCTTCAGAATCAATATTTCTACTTAAGAAAACCAAAGCAGAGTGAGCTCTACTACTCACCAGCCACAGTCCTGCCCTGGGCCTTCCGCTGGGTCGGTCGAATCTGAAGATGTCGTTAAGGGATAAAGACGGTCCTTCCCACAAATGAACCACCCCAAATAGGCTAATGTGAAAAGGACTGCTTATTTTCCAACACTGTCAAAGAAAAACTCTTTATCAGTGAGCTCACTTCACACATCTACCAGCTTTCTCTCCCATTCATGCGAGTATCCTGCATTTAACACCCTTGATGACTCAGGGCTATGAAACACTGATGAGAAAAGCTTAATAAATACAAACTTTTCACTGGACCACCACTGCCTGGGCGAGAGGAATGCAGGACAGCCAGATGGGCCCCACCCAGAAAGACAAAATGATCTGCCTGCCTTGGTTTCTCAGCCTGGGCTCTGTTGACACAGGGTGGGGACATCTAGGGGTATTAAGCAGTACCTTCTCCTCTACTCCAAGTGTCAGGATCAAAGATGTCTCCAGACGTCACCCTGTCTCCTGGGGCAGAGAGGGGACAGACCACCCCTCTCTGGGAGGCCTCAAGGTTCCCCAGTAAAGCCCCAGCATTGGGACACATGGACCATCACCTGGGGCTGCTGAGAAGTGGTCAAAGTTTGAAGGAAGCAGGGGTCCTGCTGTCAGCCTGGCCTATCTCCAGCTGGGCTCCAGGGACACCCCTCATGCACTCCCAGTGGCCCTGGGGTGGAACCCATCTCTGGCTGGTCACTCACTGCCCTCCCAGGTGACCTGGAAATCACAGAAGGCTGTGGTTGCTCAGGCCTTGTGGGCAAGTTCCCCGATGGCTCCTGCCCAGGCACTGTGGGTCCAGCCCCTGGGGGCACCAGATCTAGGGCCTGGGGCTTCGGTCTGTTGGCCACTCTCAGACCATCCCAGATTCCTGAGGATGGTGCTGCCACATCAGCCCAGGCCAGCAGGGCTCAGGGCACAGTCTGTCCTCATAGGCAATACCTGCACGAGCCCGTCAGGCAGCTCTGGCACTGTAATGCGGGGGCCGGATTCTCTTCAAGAAGCACCTTTGTTGGTCAGTCCATTGATAAAGAAAAACAATCACTGTGATGATTGGAAAACCAGCTCCTATTGGAAGAGTGTTGGGAGTTGTCATTCTTTCTAGAAGTCAGATTCTGAGCCATGGCAAATATATTTAATGAATATGTGGTAGGTTCTAAAAGACATTTAATATAATTCCCATCTCCAGGAGCATTTATTTCTCTTCACTGGCTGATGTGCCGCCTTCCAGGGGTGCCCTGGATGCAGAGAAGGCTCAGTAGGGGATCCAGACTGGCAGGGGCCCAGCAGGGCCCTGTCACCGGGAATATTCTACAGCTGGTACTACTGAGCCTATACTTATGGGGAACCCAATAATTTTCTGATATTATATATTTTCTCTATTACAAAATGATAGCTATCCATTATAATGATTTTTAGAAGATACAGTCAAGCAGAAGGGCAAACAATTCCCATGTTGTCACTCAAGGAGAACAATGACTAACATCCCATGTGCTGCTGGTCTTTCCCTGACCCAGGGTTGGTTGGTTGGTTTGTTTGTTTGCTTGTTTTGAGACAAGAGTCTCACTACGTTGCCCTTGGTAGAATACTGTGGCATCACAGCTCACAGCAACCTCAAACTCTTGGGCTTCAGCCTCCCACGCAGCTGGGACTACAGGCGCCCACCACAACACCCAGCTATTTTTTGTTGCAGTTGTCATTGTTGTTTAGTTGGCCCGGGCCGGGTTCACACCTGCCAGCCTTGATGCATGTGGCCAGTGCCATAACCACTGTGCTACAGGCGCCGGGCCATCTAGGCCCAGATTTTAGTCACAAACATGCTCCATCCTTGCCCGCGTATAGGGGGTGTCCTGTGTGCTTTAAACTTAGCGTGATCAGTATGAATTTTTCATGACGCTGTGCCCCACAGAGACACCATGGGGCAGCCGTGTCCTGTCCTGCTGAGACACGCCTGAGACCGGCTCAGTCATGTTTGTATTGCTGGACTGTTTGCTGTTTTCATAATTCTTCACTGTTACAAACATATCCGCATAGACAATTTCACTTTCCTCACATTTTACATTATTTCCTCAGGCTGGACACCCAAGAAGAGACTTGCTGGATGGACCGCGGGGTGTTCAGTGCCGAAGCCGCAGACCAGGTGTGGAGGGGGAGAGCGTGCTCGCTGACTTGGGGTTTCTCTCTCTCCCAGCTATCTCCTATACAAACTACAAAAAAACACCCCCTCCCGTCCCTCCTCGGACCACCTCCAAGCCCCTGATCTCGGTGACGGCCCAGAGCAGCACAGAGTCCACCCAGGATGCCTACCAGGACAGCCGCGCCCAGAGGATGTCACCGTGGCCCCAGGACAGCCGTGGCCTCTACAACTCCACGGACAGTCTGGACAGCACCAAGGCCATGAACCTCGCCCTGGAAACAGCTGCTGCCCAGCGCCACGCCTCTGACAGCCAGAGCAGCTCAGTGCGGACCAGCGAAAAGGTCATCCTGGCATCCAAGGCCGAGGAGCTTCTCAAGAGCCGCCGCCCCTCCATCGGGATTCAGGTAGCCGCCCCTGCCACCTGGCCCTGGGCAGCTCCCAGCTGCACATAGCCCAGAATAAGCCAAAACTCCTTACCCTTAGGCAGGCAGGTGACCCCCCCACCCAAGCTGACCTGGGTCCCAGCACAGGGCTGAAAAAGACCCAGGACTCACGCTGAGTGAGCCCACCCCAGCTTGTACTTTTTCTAAGGGAGTGTGGAGGTAAGATTATTTTTATGCTTAAAAGGAGCAGGATTTTGTTAAACGTGGTTTTTCCAAAGTTTTGCCATCTTGTGGCCAGTTGAATGATGGCGGGGGGCGAGGGGGGGGGAATTCATTGGGAATAAAAAAGTAAAAGGAACAGCAAGTTCTCCTCTGTGCACACCGGGGGACACTCGCAGTATTTCGAGCATGGGCATGTACAGGCCCCTCTCCACAGCCTGGGGTGTTCAGCTGTGGTCACAGACACTGAATCCATGGGTTCAGACCACAGAGGGTTGACCTACCTTCACCTAGGCCCCAAATGTCCACCCAAGTCCCCACCTGCTAACGGAAAGCTGGGCTGGCTGCCATCTGTGCCTCACCTCTACCCCACACATCCCTTCCAAGTGACTGTGGCGAACTGGGACAGCAGGGGAGGTTTGACTTGTGTCAGGTGACTGTGCCCTTCCGGGTCTGTGGACCTGGTGAAGCAGGGTGGGCAGCCAGGGCCTTGGCCAGCACGATTCACCTCCAGCTTCCTTTCTTCAGCCTGTGCTCAGGGGAGTCTTGAAGATCAGATACTTAGTTGCCACAGTGCCAGCCACGGGAGGAGGGCACCCAGCACAGAGAGATCCAGGCTGTCCTGGTGCTGGTGAGGGGGGACAGTGGGCGGAGAGCAGGGGAGACCGCTGCCGGCCCAGGTCCCCTGAGCCAGGTCTCCACACTGTGGCTTCATTGTTTTGTTTAGGATTCTGAATTCCCAGAGCATCAGCCATACCCAAGGTCAGATGTAAGTACCAAATATGCTCCAAAGCCAAGTACGCATGAATTTTATTTTCTCTCCCTTTTTCGAATAACTCATTCGACTGCTCTTGTCCCGTCTGTCCTGACGCTATATGCCAGGCGCTCTGCTGGGTGCTCCATCCTGTTGCTGGGGTCCCTGCCATCTACCAGCCCCACATAGAGGAAGACAGGAGGGCTCTCCCACCCACAGCCCAGGACTGGCCGAGTTCCAGCACTAGTGCACAGGCCCTGGGGCGTGTGCCCATCTCTCTGACTCTAGAGTCCTGTCTTCAATAAAGACTTGAGAAGTCCCCAAACTACCCAGAAAGCTGCACACAGCCAGGTGGTCCTGGCTTCTTTACCTGCTGTGTCCCAGCCTGACTGAGGGAAAGTGTCCATGTCTTTATCTGAAAGGCATGGGGACATATTTCCAGAAACCCGTAAAATCAGGTCATCTTGTCAGTTCCAGCTTCCTGCCACCTCAAGGTCAGGCCTCCCACCTTCCACCCAACCCTCTACCAAGAGCAAACATCTTCCCCCTGTGGACTACCCCCTACCAACTTCACCTTCAAAAGCTCAGCTGGCCCCAAACCCTACCCCCACCCACTGTCCTGGGCCCCACTGCACCCAGCACAGCGCCTGGCACATAGGACGCTCGGTACGTGTGGGGTCAGCGCCGGGTGCGAGGCTGGTGAAGACAGATGTGGACTCAGGAACACGCATGGGCGACTGGTCCACCTGTTGTTTGTGGCAGAAAATTAATGCACAGCCTCATATGAGTTTGAAACCTTGTGATTGTCCAAAGGACAGGCTAGAAGGAAAACAATCAAGAAGTCTCAAGGGTCAGGAAAAAAGTAGCAATGGAATGAAAGCTGGATGAGTTGGGGAGCCAGTGCTAAGAGAAATGATGGGAGAAATAAGAAGGTGGGTGTTGAGGCAGGTGAAGCCCCCCTAGGCATTAGGAGGGAAGTGGAGGACAGGGCCATGTGAACTCACCACACAGATGAGAGGCCCGGGCTCCCCACGGGCATCACTTCATACTCATAATAACCCTAATGGCTGGTTGTTATCAGGCCCAATCTGTGGGTGGATAAACTGAGGTTCGGGCAGGGTCAGTGACTTGCAGAGGGCGCAGCCCCGTGGCAGGCAGGGGAGTCCTGCAGAGCCTGCCCCTGCAGATGTTCTCATGCTGAGCAGCATTCAGGTGGCCACCTCGCCCTCAGGGACCCCCCATGTGAACTGCAGCTCCTGGGCTGTGACTCCCCAGATGCCCAGAGAGTTGGTCTAGCTTGGCCACACCTCCTGGGGACCTGGTGTAGCTCAGAGCTGCAAGGTCCCTGTGCCTCAGGCAGCAGGCACTGAGGCTTGAGAGTGGCCCTTACGGCAGAACACACAAGCAGCCCTCCGTCACCATCAGCCATGTCCCCTTACCCGTCGTGTGTCCACCTGAGCTAGAGCCATGACGGGCCTCACCCCAACTTTCCTTACTGTGATGAGCCCATTTACCAATTTTCTTTGTATTTGTTTCTGTTTTTATCTGTCTGTTTGCAGTCTTTCCTTTGTGTGTGTGTGTGTGTGTGTGTATATTTGTGTTTCTGATCAAAAGCATTGCACTTTTTACTGAGATCAGTGATCTCTAGTGCCATATTATCTCCATACAGAGTGAAGTCACCATACAGATGAGAGGCCCGGGACGGGCTTCAGTGTCCCCGGCTCACAAGTACAATGCAATGCTTTTGACCAGAAATACACACACACACACACACACACACACACACACACACGAAAGAAAGTGTGTGTGATTCCATTGGCAACTTTCCTGCTCCCAGCCCATGCTCAGGAGCCCTCCAGTCCTCCCAGGCCCTGTGGATGAAGGGCCGATCCGGGAATCCTGTGCTCTGGGTTCTGAGCATCCACTGGGCTCCCCAGGCGGGTCAGTCTGTCCTTCCTCACTGCGGCCCCATGGGCTAAGAATGGGGCAGGAGGGAAAGAGGAGATTGTGTGGAAGCCGTGTCGCCAGCACCTGAGGCTGGACTAGAGCAGTGAAGGGTGCTGGAGGCATGGAGATTCCATGGTGCTGGAGGCATGGAGATTCCACGCTGGGGACCGCAGGACGCACAGGGAGCAGCTCCAGCGCCAGCTTAGGGTGCCAGTTCTCACGCTCCCCACAGAAAGCTGGGGCCCAGCAGGCCCTTCACGTGCCCTCACCCGGCCTGCAGAGACACCAGGGCTCTTCTGGCCCCTCTTTTTCTTCTCAGTCCACAGTGGTCTGATGAGCAGGGGACCCTGTGGAAGTTAATATACATGTGTGTTTTCTGGAACTTTTAAAATCCACTTACACTCCTGGCCAAAACTTCCTTAGGAAAAGACCCTTTTGTGTTTCCTCCCCCTCACCACCACAGAACACGCCTTGCTCACACTTATCCTACTGCTCAGGGGCAGCCTCCGCTCCCGGGCTGCTGGATCTGACCAGAGCTGCTCCTCCTGGCCACACCTGATGTCAGCAGCCCCCACCCCAACCCCTGGCCCCACCACCCACCAAGAGAGAACTTCACTTTTGTTAGGAGATTTTTATATGACAACCTTGGTCCAATGAGGTATTTGATGGGAAGCTCATTTGGGGGACAAGGAAGCCTAGATTTAACAAAATTTAGGAGAATTTACCAACAGTCTTCTAGCCAGCAAGTAGCAGAGTCTGACCGGCCCCCAAAGCTGTATTTCTCTAACTCATTTAAAAAACAATGAAACTATATTAGAGGAAATTTGTACACTAGAAAACACCCTTCTTTGTATTTTATTGTACTTTTTAGCCCCTCATGTGGTCTCTCTGCATATCTGTGAGTGTGTGTGTCTGTGTACACGTGTGTTGTAATTTTAGGCACCTGTTAGTCTACACTGTACCACAGCATTGCTCACGTGTAGCCTTCATAGCCACTATTTCAAATAATCAACCGCCCGGTATTCCATGTCACAAATGGTCATAATTTACGGGGTTAAAATTCTCTCACTTTATTATACCCCCATTTTACCCTGTTTCGCCTTATTAATACTGCTGGGACGAACACGCAGCATTTGTCAGAATTTAATACCATTTCTTCAGGTCAGACTCCAAGGAGAATCAGTGAGGCACATGCTCTCAACATTTTTATGATAAAAATGAGCATACCTTTCCTTACAAAATCTCTTTTAAAATATACTTTGAATCGATTTCACCTGTGCCGTACATCTGTCAAACTCGAGAATACCTCCCGATATATAAAGTGCAGTGCCTTTGACCAGAAACCACATCTCACATGAATATATTCACCAAAGTTCACACATGCACAAAGTACAGACATGTGTTCTTAGCAACACTGTCCATAATATAATACCGGAAAACTAGAAATAACCCAATTACCTCTCCACTGAAACCTGATAGAATAAATTAGTTTATACATGTACCACATATTCATAAAGTGGAATAGTGTGCAATTAAAACACAAGAAGGTACATGTGTCCTAACATGGAAATTTAAATCCGTTAATTTTTATTATGATCCTTTTGTGTAAAATAACAGTAATTTTCATGCCCCAATAGGTAAAGCCTAATAAAGCCACAACCCACTAAAAACTAGAGGAAGGGGTATGGTGACTCCTGGCAGGGGGGGTGAGGACTCTCACTCAAGAGCATCCTTCCTCCTGTTGTTGTCTGTTTTGTCTTCTGGCTTGACAACCCGCAGCACAAATGAGGTGCAGCCTCTGTGTCTGTCTTCAGAATTACTCCAGTAAGACAAGCTGCCTCTGATATCCCCATGGCTCCACAGCTGACCAAGAGCACCCGGGTCTTCATGTGGCCGTCTCTGTTCTGTGGCGCAAACTCCACCATCAGGGAGGCCCAGGGCAGAGCTCTGGCTCTGCCCCAATACACTGGGCACTCACCTTCTCTGGTTCCCAACTGTTTAACATGGCTAGAAACAACAGCGGGGCTGTTGTGTGGATTACATGCGGGAAAGTTCGTAACACTCTTAGCAGGGTGCCATAAGGTAAGCATCACCTGGGAGCATCTGGGGTTTCTTAGCTGCTGCTTGGAGTCAGCCCTGGTCAACGCAGGCTCAGCCCTGGGGCAGTCACACATCACAACACGGCAGATGGTGTCAACGTGGTTTGCTAATGGTCTGCACCTTAGCCATGTAGCAATCAGCAGTATTTTTAGGAAAAGATGCCTTCTATGACTTAGTTATGACATTTCAGACTGGGGACAAAAGTCCTTTTGATACGATAGGTAATATTTCTGTGGAAAAGGGATGGTTCAGTACCTGGAATAATATTTATGACTTAACTGACCTTTGGTTTTAAGGACTTCTTATCCGGCGTCTGGTGGGTTGTTTAATGGAAAATGCACTGTGCTAGAATTGCCTGGGGTGACAACTTTACATGGCTGAGGATGATTAAAAGGCTTTGTGGAGACTTTTAGGCAAATACAGCCACAATTGGAAACGTGATTTCTGTTCTGATCTGACATCACCCTGCCGGCAGCCCTCCTAGCAGCCGTGAGACAGCTCTGTGTAGCTACAGATGGAGAGAGGCCTCCATGTTTCTGATAAATGCTTACATTTCTTTCTGTGTCTTTCTGTATGTGGATGCAGCCATCAGTATAATTCTATCAAATTGCTTATTTGTTGTCCTTAGCTATGTTTGGTTCATGTTGTACTTACTTTCTTCACTGTAGGGTGTGATAAGAGCTTTTAAGTTCTGTAATAATGCAGTCCAACAAAGCCTATTTTTTTTGCCTGAGCTGAGCTAAGCAATTTTATTTGCATACGTTTAAAAGACCAAAGTGCAGTGCTGAGTTCAAGTAGTTATGTAAAATATGATGAAACATGGTACTGCTGTAATTACACCAATATGAATACACCTCCCTCTCTGTGATTTTACTGGGTCAAGTGCATCTCTGCATTAATTAAACAAGTGCATAAATAATCACAGAAAATGAACAACAAAAACAAGAAATAGTCCTTTGCCCAGGCCCCACATTTCAGTCCTAAAATAAGATGTTCTGTGTTGAATCAGGTGGAAACAGCTACTGATTCTGACACAGAGAGCCGAGGCCTCCGGGAGTACCACTCTGTGGGCATACAGGTGGAGGATGAGAAGAGGTAAGTCAGCCCCTCCAGACCAGGAGATGTTTCCCAAGAGAGAGCTAGTTGCGAAAAGCCTGGTCTCAAGCCTCCATCTAGACCATGCCAGCCATCAATAATGCATGCCATTTGTGGAAACAGGGCCCTATATTATACTTTTCAATGTATATCATTCAAGTATGAATTAACATTTGCCAAAGTCTTATTTTTGCAAGAGACAAGGAAATAATTCTTCCTGATGTAAGTTACCACCTGTGAGAGCAGAGTGGCTGACAGCCTGGAAGTCACAGCTCCATGCAGGGAAAGAAAGCCAGGCTGAAGGTGGGGAGATGTGTGCCTCTTACCTTACGATGTAAGACCAAAAGCACTCAAGAACTCACTCAAGAACATCCTTCCTCCTGTCGGAAGAGGGGAGAGAGTGAAACAGGTTGGAGCCTTTAGCTGTGCCATGAAATGGCTACACTTTGAAAGAATTACCTCTAAATATAAATTACACAGAGTTGTCCGTGGCAGTGTTAGATTATTTTAATTTATATTTACGATGGTGTATATTGTCAGTTCCATAAAAACAAATGTTAGTGAGGGTTTTGCCACCGCAAGCTTCTGGCAGGTGTAGCGCTGGGTGACCCCTCAAGGGGGAGGCGTTCAGTGCCCACCTGTGAAGCTTTAATTTTGGAGTTCAGAACCCAGCTAAAGGCTTTCCCAGTTCCCAGGCAGACTCCCCAGAACCTGGGCATCTCCGGCCCCTGGGAGGCCGGGCTTGCTGCCTTCCATCCCAGCCTGGGATTCTCCTCTTCCTGCTGCCTCACAAAAGGAAACAAGTGACTGCGTCAGTGACCAGCTGTGTGAGGCTGTGGTTTCCTCAGTAGAGAGCCCACACCGGCTATAGTACCCCCGGGGTGTGCAGACACACGTATCACACACGGTACCCCGGGGTGTGCAGACACACGCATCACACACAGTACCCCGGGGTGTGCAGACAAACGTATCACACACAGTACCCTGGGGTGTGCAGACACACACATTACACTCAGAGACATGCTACACAGACACATGTATCACACACAGAGACACATTACACAGACACACAGATTACACACAGAAACACGCTACACAGACACACATATCACACACAGAGACACACTACACAGACACACGTATCACACACAGAGACACTGCACAGACACACAGATCACACACAGAGACGCACGACACAGACACACATATCACACACAGAGACGCATGACACAGACACACGTATCACACACAGAGACACGCTACACAGACACACATATCACACACAGAGACACACTACACAGACACACGTATCACACACAGAGACACTGCACAGACACACAGATCACACACAGAGATGCACAACACAGACACACAGATTACACACAGAGACGCACGACACAGACACACATATCACGCACAGAAACACACTGCACAGACACACAGATTACACATAGAAACACACTACACAGACACACATATCACACACAGAGACATACAACACAGACACACGTATCACACACAGAGACACACTACACAGACAGACATATCACACACAGAGACGCACTACACAGACACACGTATCACACACAGAGACACACTACACAGACACACATATCACACACAGAGACACACAACACAGACACACGTATCACATACAGAAACACGCTGCACAGACACACAGATTACACACAGAGACACATGACACAGACACATATCACACACAGAGACACACTGCACAGACACACAGATTACACACAGAGACACACGTATCACACACATATGTGACACAGGCCACACGTGGAGTCCTCACTAGCAGTAGCCAGTCTCTCCTGCCAGCCATTTAAGTCATCGCTGAGTGAAAGCTGATGACATTAACATAACAGAGGAGAATGTTTTTTAAACATGTTGGGAGTCAGAATTTGGCTCCGTATTTTGCATGCAAGAGTTCCTGGGGACATTACTAAGCAGAGAAGCTCAGGCCTGAGATGTGACCTGGACACCACTGACCCTCATCAGATGCAGATGTTGTTGCCTAGAAGAATCAACACTGGCCATCACTGTATAGACAAAGGGTGCTGAAAATTTTCAAGAAAGGAAAAATCTGTATTAAATTGTAATGCTCGACATATGCTGATAATGCTTGTTATCTTGTATGTTGTATCTTCTCACTTACAAGTTACTGTGACTTGAGTATTACAGGGTTTTTTGGTGTGTTTGTTTGTTTTGTTTTGAGACAGGGCCTCACTTTGTCACCCTCAGTAGAGTGCTGTGGTGTCACAGCTCACAGCAACTTCAAACTATTGGGCTCAAGCGATCCTCTTGCTTCAGCCTCCCAAGTGGCTGGGACTACAGGCGCCCACCACAACCCCGGGCTATTTCAGAGATGAGGTCTCACTCTGGTTCAGGCTGGTCTTAAACTCCTGAGTGCAGGCAATCCACTCACCACAGCCTCTCAGAGTGCTGGGATTAAAGGCATGAGCCACCATGCCCAGCCAAGTAGTACAATTTTAATATAGTATTTTTTCTTTTCTTAAAATGTGTATTCATTTTTCTTGGCACCCTCAGTATATGCAGTGAAGTGGAAGTTGTATAAACTCATAGCATATTTCTGAAAGGAAGTAACCACTCACTGATGGTGATTTTCTGAAACACATTAACTTCCTTTGTATCATACAATAAACATAAGCCTTATTTTAAATTTATTTTTTATTATTTTTAGAGAAGGGGTCTCACTACATTGCCCAGGCTGGTCTCAAACTCCTGGACTCAAGTGATCCTCTCTCCGCAGCCTCCCAAAATGCTGGGATTTCAGGCATAAGCCACCATGCTGAGCAATAAACTTAAATCTTAACTGGGTATTCTTTAGGTATTAAGACTTAAGTAGAAGTTCAAGTGTAATTATTTGCAAAACCAAATGTTCTTTCATAGATGGAGCATGGATCTTTGCTCTGAGCTGTTAGATTGTGCAGGCTCAGGTGTGCTCCTCAGATGCTGTCCTTAGGATTTCGTGGCACCGCTGTCTCAGAAAGGCCACCATCTGTCTCCTTTCCCTCCTTCCAGACACGGGCGTTTTAAACGGTCCAATAGCGTCACAGCAGGCGTCCAGGCTGACCTGGAGCTGGAGGGGTTTCCAGGACACATCGCCACGGAAGACAAAGGCCTCCAGTTCGGCTCTTCCTTCCAGCGGCACTCGGAACCCAGCACACCCACCCAGTACGGGGCAGTGCGGACTGTACGGACCCAGGGCCTCTTCAGCTACCGGGAAGACTACAGAGCCCCTGTGGACACGTCAAGCCTGCCCCCACCGGACCCCTGGCTGGAGCCGTCCCTGGAGACGGTGGAGACCGGCAGGGTGTCTCCCTGCCGCAGGGACGGCTCGTGGTTTTTGAAACTGCTACACACGGAGACCAAGAGGATGGAAGGCTGGTGCAAAGAGATGGAAAGAGAGGCCGAGGAGAATGATCTCTCAGAGGAAAGTAAGAGCTCAGCTTTTTTTTTCCCCCCAGGGCCATTTATACACTGGTGGTTTTTCAGAGAAGGAAATGTCAATATTAATGGGGAAAATTCCTTTGGTATTTTAGCGAATGAAATAAATGTGCTTTCTACCATATGCCAACCAATTATAAGACAAGATATAAGTACACGAGAAGAAAAACAGTTACTGCAGTGTCGAAGGGGCTCCGTTCACTTGCGTGTTCTGTTCTGTTAGAGAAGTTGGCTGTACGATCGATTATTCAATCAGTTTCCTTGGGAGCGTAGTTTACCTCATATTCCATTTAATGGTTCTCTTGAAATCTGGAAGTAACTTCATTTGGAGCATTCTGTTTATTTTCTAGAATTATTACTGCCCCCAATTATAAGAAAATGTCTCGATGTTATGCTAAAGAAAAGTTGAAGCTGAGTAACAGAGTCAGCCAGTTAGCTGCCTGGCCCTCTCCTCCCTGGGTTGGGTAGGAATCCTGTGATTCCTCACCGAGAACCTTCTGGGCTCTGTAGGTCTCTGCCTCACTCCATGGAAAGGGGCAGCACCTGCTGTCCACCCCCCTCCTGTTCACCCGGAGAAACCCACCAAGGCTGTTCAGAAGCAGCTTCTTTCGCAAGTGGCTGTGTGTGATTTCTAAGCTAACCCAGTCCGTCTGTGTTCACAGACCAAGAATATAATCGCAAAATGCTTAGAACCAACGCTTGTCTTGAACAAAACACAATTTCACAGAGGTATTACTCGATGTCTCATGTGACAAAACATGCTCTTTTTAAAGTATTTTTTTCTTTTCCCATGAATTCCCTTGTGCACTCTTACATCCTGAACTTCACAAGCAAAGCTGATACCCTTGGGAGTTCAGCCCTGACATTCCCGTTCTAGATGACTTGCCAAAGCGGAGTCTGCCAATAATCCTAGAAAGGGACCAGCAGCGATGAAGTTACATCGCCTGTGAGGTAGAGAGGACCTAAGCAGTCTGAAACATATGTGTTGATTTTAGATGTTATAACTTGTGGTGTTAACCTAGGCAGAAGGGGCAACGTTGCCTTTAACAGACTAAGGCTACTCCTCCACATTTCTCTTAATCATCTAATTCCACACATTCCTTACATGGTTGATGTCAGACTCTGAGTATTTGGGAGGAGGTGTTGCCATGGTGATGCAGCCCTCAGCCCTGCACGTGGCTGGTGATGTCAGTGTAGCCGTCTCCAAATTGTTCATGGAGCACTCGTTGGCGTTTATCATCTATTTAGGGTACATTTAATGAAGCGAGTGACCGTAATTTTGATATTTAAAAATCACTCATTTTTCTACAGAATTTTTTTTTTTTTACTTATTGGTATATGCTTCAACTTAGCAAAGCCATCTTAATTATAAAAGGGATTTATAAACTTTATCACAAAGATAAAACACAGAAAAACTGAACTGTGGAGGTTGACATGAAATTTAAGTTAGTCTTGAATAGTCTGCTCCAGTTTTCTGTGCCAAAGAGAGAACCCCCGGGCAGGGGCAGCTCCTTCAAGGGCTGGACAGACTGTGAGATCTGAATGGTGATGAGTCAGTATTCTCTGTGTCATGTGATTCCTCAATAAAGTACCAGGGAAAAAAGTTCAAAAAGAGGTAATATTTTTCCTGTCTTAGCCCCATAAAATGTCTATGCAATTGTATTCTATCCCCATTTGAATTTATACCACTCAGGACACATTCAGAAAGGTCTGGCCTCCCTGCAGCCATGTGGGGTGGGGAGAACTTGCCGTGTTAGTAAGTTCACACACAGCAATATTTGCCTTATCCATTTAGCGTATCCTTTCAATTTAGTTATTTTGTTCAAGGATTATAGCTTTTACAGAGACAGCTTTAGAAAAAAGAAGCCTCTTAATCAGTACTTACAGAACATTTATTGTATGCCAGGTAAGTGCCTTACGTGCCTCATTAAACGCTCATCCTAATGTAATAGGTAGACATTATTGTCACCGTTATAAAAATAAAGAAACTGGGGCTTTGACAGATTAATATCTCGCCCCAGATCACACAAAGTACAGCAAAGGAGTTACGACTCAGCACCAGAGCTATCTGAGATCAAAGGCTGCGCTTTCCACAACCCTGTGTCGGGCCATGAAATCAAAACATTCCTTCACCGGCAACTTTCCTCCCTCTGTTGCTTTCTTTCTGCCCACGTAGCTGTGGCCACTCTGTGTCCAGAGAGAATCCTTCAGGGATAAGCACACACAGGCTCTCCTGCCCTCAGCCCGGGATGTGAGAGGTGGGGCAGAGGCTACCGGGCAGAAGCTCTGTCATGATAAGTCACTCTGTTCTGTCCCCGGGAATGTTTAAGAAAAACTCTATGAATTATGCCATGAAAGTACTACGTACGAAGTTGGATTTGATGACATATAAGGACATAAAACAGCAATAAGCGCCCATGATCTTAGGATATGAGGTGTTTAAGTTTGACTTATTATTGGCTTCTGGAAGACAGTTTTCTTCAGCAAACTAAAGGAAGTGGATCCTGCTGCCCCTAAATTATATTTCCCTAAATGCCTGTGTGATGTCTTTGGTTTTGGTTTTTTGGGGGTTTTTTTAACCTTTTTTTTTTTTTACTATGACTAAGCCACTCTCCAATAAACAAAATTGTTATAAAAATGACTAAGATATAACCTTAGGTTGGGAGAAATGAGACCAGGACAAACCTATTTGCAGGAAATGGAAAATACAGAGTGTAATCAGCAAGGTGACGATAACACACAGGAGAGCTCAGGAGTCTGAAGGATGCTTTCAACCGGGAAACTGCACAGGCGCCTGGAGGAGCCAGCCTTGTGCTGGCCCTGGAGGCTGCTGGGATCTGGCCTGGCAGGTGGGTGGGTGATAAGAGGAGATTCAAGGGCACCAACAAAGGCCAAGGGCTGGGAGCAGGCCCTGCTTTTGCTCCCCTGCAGAGACCTCCTTCAGCATCACCCTGTACACTTGCTGGCAGGGCCCAGGGCCTGGGGGAGGCATGTGGGCTACCTGACCCCAGAGTACTCTGGGCTTCACCATTCTCCAAGGACTTGGGGACAGGATAGGATGGCCCTGTGTCTTCCTAAAGCTCTACCTTACCCCTCTGCTCTCACTGGGGACATTGGGGTCCAGGATACACTGACCATGTTTGATATATTTATTACCCAGCAGCAGTGCCTGACACAGTATTTGGCACAAAGCTCTCTGCAAACGAGAACTGGGAGGGAGAGAGAGAAGGTGAGAAAGAAGGGCCGCCTTCACAAGGAGGGCAGATTTGATGTTTTGGGGACTTGGGGAAAGCACAGCACCTAAAGTCACAGAGAGTCATTTGGTTGTCCTCAGCTGGGGAGCTGGGCATCCTGTGCACCCCTCAGACACCTGGTGAATAATCCTGCTCGTGGACGTTCTTCTCCACTGCCAGTCACTCGCCGAGTGGGGTCGCACTGCAGCCAGCCCCCAGCCCAGAGAACACAGCATGAGGCCCTCGCTTCTTGCTGCGATTGTCTTAATTTCATTTCTTAACTTGCCCAGATATCTTCATCTTTTTGTGGACAAAGATGACAGAACACTTGTTATGTATCTCATCTGCCTGCTTTGCACATAAAACAAGCAGAATGCCAATCCAGATAGGTCCCTAACAGTGTTTATGAGGTAAGGGGACCTTCAGTGCTAGTCCTAAATTTAGGAGTAGATACAGGGTGGTTGGTTATGGCACTTTTAAAAATAAAGATTAAAGGGGCGGCACCTGTGGCTCAAAGGAGTAGGGCGCTGACCCCGTATGCCGGAGGTGGTGGGTTCAAACCCAGCCCTGGCCAAAAACTGAAAAAATAAAAATATAAAGATTAAATTAAATGACTTATTAGACCAAAACTCTGAGTTCTGAATATTGAAATTTCCATAACATGAAATAATTTTTGCCTGAATGATAATTTTATAACATAGTTCACTGAACTGACTGAATGAATCTGGATTCTTTCTGTCCTCTATGGTTAATAGAAATGGTCCAGAGCCCAAACAGGTTCTGGTTTATGTGAAGTCATATTCATGCAGGCTTGCTATTATTCATCTGTAAATAAAAATATCACTAGACTAGTGTATGGGGACTTTTGTATAAATTATGATAAACCAAATGGGTAAATAGCATAAAGTGAAACAAAAAATTAGTATATTTTCTGAAATAAATGAAATCATTCCAAAGCTATAAACATCGTATTTGATAATCCGTGGAGATGTTCAACTCTTATGAGAAACTCAGTGAGGGAGCCCATGTAGAGATGGGATCTTTTGAACAGTGGGTATTGAAAAGTTCTTTGTCCTAAACACCACCTCCCAAAATAGCTAATAATTCAAAGGAATCCACCTGGGCAGGCCCACAGACTAGCGGGGAAGAGCATTAGTGATTTGCTCATCTGAGCCCTCCCTCATAGACAGAATGAGTGAGGGACCAACGGGCTCACAAGTCATATTAACCCAAGAGTTGGGAGCTGAGGAAAAGCTCTGGGTCTCCCAGGCCACCTTCACTGGTGAAACAAGAGGATCTCTAGGTAGCGATGAGGTATAGTCACAGTAGGTTTTTACACAGGGAAAAGCAGATTACAAAGAACCCAAGTGAACTCCTGGTGTTTGGTACAGGAGCTGAGGAGGGCCAAAGAAAAGCCTCCTGGCTCTGCCAGGCTGGCCCAGGCTGTCTTAGGTCAGCAGAGAGGATAACAGAATGAAGAATCAGAATTCAGGATGGCGCCTGTGGCTCAGTGAGTAGGGCGCTGGCCCCATATACTGAGGGTGGTGGGTTCAAACCCGGGCCCGGCCAAACTGCAACAAGAAAATAGCCAGGCATTGTGGCGGGTGCCTGAAGTCCCAGCTACTTGGGAGGCTGAGGCAAGAGAATCACCTAAGCCCAAGAGCTGGAGGTTCCTGTGAGCGATGATGCCACAGCACTCTATCGAGGGTGACAAAGTGAGACTATCTCTTAAAAAATAGATAAATAAATAACCAATAAAAAAAAGAATCAGAATTCATGGCAATGTTCTGAGCAGAACCGACTATTGTGCACACACTGGCAGCTGCCAGCTTCAGGGATCGATGTGTTTGTATGGCCTAATGGAACACCCACTGCTCCCAGACATCTGGCTGGACGTGCAGACCAGGGGTGGGTCTCCTGTGTGGATCAGGCTGATGCAGGCCACCAACTAACTAGGCATCCTGCTAAGGACAAAGTAAGTGCCCATGAAGCTGACTCTCACATCCCAACAACTAAATTGCCACAGGGAAGCTGCATCATGAAAAGAAATGCATGCTTACAGCTTAGGAAGCAATTATCAATGAAGACATATTTGAAGTTATCTTACGTCTTACACATTTTAAACATTTTAGGTAAATATCTGTACACAGAATGGGAGAAGATATTTGCAAACTATCCATCCAACAAGAGATTAATAACCCAAATATATAAGAAACTCAGCTTGATAACAGGCAAAGGTCTCAATGGACATTTCTCAAAAGAAGAGATACATATGGCCACAGCATATGAAAAAATGTTTACATCACCAAATGAAAATCAAAACCATGATGAGATATTCTCTTACCTTAGCTACAATGGCCATCCACAAAAGGACAAAAGTAACAAATGAGGCCAGGCACTTGGTGGCTTATGCCTGTAATCCTAGCTCTCTGGGAGGCCCAGACAAGTCAGTTGCTGAGTTCAGGAATTCAAAATCAGCCTGAGCAAGAGCGAGACCCCATCTCTAAAAATAGCCAGGCATTGTGGCAGCCACTTAACAGTCCCAACCATTAGGGAGGGTGAGGCAAGAGAATCCCTTGAACCCAGGAATCTGAGGTTGCTGTGAGATATGACACCATGGCACTCTACTGACGGCAACAAAGTGAAACGCTGTCTCAAAAATTAATTAGTTAATTAACAAATGTTGGCAAGGGTGCAAAGAAAGGGAACACTCATAGCAGGTTGGTGGAAATGTGCATTAGTGCAGCTGTTGTGGTGAGCAGCATGGAGTCCCTCAGAAAACTAAAAATAGAACTGCGTGGGACCCAGCACGTGAGCGTATGCCCACTGCTGGGTCTATGCCTAAGGGTAATGAAATCAGTATGGGGAAGAGTCGTGTGCAGCCCTGTGTTCACTGCAGTGTGCTCACACAGCCACGGTGTGGAATCATGGGGTGCCCATCACTGGATGACCGACAGACAGAACTTGGTGTGCACACACAGGAGTATCATTCGGCCATGAGCAAGGATGAAGTCCTGTCATTTACAGTCCCGCAGATGGAACTAGAGGACATTAAGTGGGACAAGTCAGGCACAGAAGGACAAATGTCACCCATTCTCAGTCATCTGTGGAACCTAAAAGAGTTGCCCTCAAGGAGGGAGAGAGTACGTTGGTGGTCACTAGAAGCTGAGAGAAAGGAAAAGGAGGAGGGGGTGGTTGATTAAGGGGACAGCTAGAGGAAGGTCTGGGAGGCAACAGTACAAAGAGAAATGAGAAGAAATTATAATTTATTCTAGGTTTCAAAATAGCTAGAGGAAAAGAATTGTAATGTTCCCAACACAAACAAAACGTAAAAGTTTGAGATGAGGGACATACCAGTTGCCCTGATTTAACCATTGTACAACATGACATGTATCAGAATACCACATGGACCCCAAAAATATATGCCACAGTGATACATCAATTAAAAAACACACAAAAAGGAAGGGTGCTCTAAAACATGAAGATGATGAAGTCTGAGAGGTAGAAAGGAGACTTCTGGAATCAGTGAATCCTCCATACCCACTCTGTGAAATTAGTCACAGGGAACCCTGAGCAATCAGAGAGGGTACAAATACTTAAATGATCCTATCAAACTCTCTGCAGATCTGAATGAAATATACTTCAAATTTTGAAACCAGAGAACAGTGTAAATGTCGTCCTGGCACTTCATAGTGAATTTAGACAGAATTGTAAATTATAGAAGACATATAAAAAATAAATTAAAAGAGCCAAGTATGTTAATTAAATTACTTTGTACATCAAAGTCAAGGGTGATATCAGGTTCTTTGTAAATTTGCATTCTAATGAGTATCAGTGCTTATCTGAAGCTCTTGAGAGAAAAAGTTTCTAAACTATAACTAAATTAGGGAGGTATGGTGGAAAAGAATAAATTGAATTTGCACTCCTAATTCTTTGCACTTATAGGAAGCTATTTACATTATCGGTATCAGATAGGATCGTTCCCATTCACTGAATAGCAAAATCCTCCTGCCGTTAGCAGCCGTGTCATTAGCTACACTCTTTGACATTCATAATCTCTTCTGTGCAATATTCAATTGATACCTTTATAATAACTCTGCACTACATTAAATCAATACCAAGATATTGCCCATCTATTCATGCTGTGCTCGAGAGAATAAATTGAAGCACTTTGTATTAATAGTTCAGCTGAATTCTACTTTAAGAGGAGTGTGAAAATTGGGGGTTAAAACTGGAATTTTATAAACCTGACTGACTTTTTAACTACAGTTTGAGGAAGCAGAGAGCCGGTACAGCAAGTGCCCTCAAATGCCCACTTCTCTATATCTCTGCAGCAACAGCTTGATTAAGACAAGTCCCTGTAAATGTTTTCATCAATTAAGCAGGTTATAGAATACAAAAGAAATAGAAATTCAATGTTTCAAAAGCAAAGGTGCCCCCTCCCACCTCAGCATCAGCAGGTGAGGGCTGCAGAAATGTGTTCAGTCTGGGGGTGCCCTCGTGTGAGTGAAAGAGGAAGAGGTTTCACGTTCTCCTCTCTTGAGACACTATTCAGATGAGATCAGGGGGCATTCAGGGGCGGGAGGGCTGAAGACCCTGAGACTCTGTTCAAATCCCACCTCCTGCTTTGGCCTCCTCAGCCCCGTCTGCCCCATCATCTATCTCCCTGTTCTGTGCACCCCCAAGACAGAACCTGGCCAGAGCCTTCCCTGCCCCGTCTTCTGTCACATCCAGGGGCTGCTGTTTGGCTGGCAGATCAGATCCCAGGGGGTAGGTGGGGTGGAGGGGAGGATGGCAAAAGCAGCCCTCTTGGAGGGGATTTGCAAACGGCACACAGCCAGGTATCAAGATGCCGGACAACCTGCTACTCTTCTTTAAAAAAAAAAATACACTGAAATGATGCCAAAGTGTCATCCAGTTTATTCACTTTTGTTAAAAGTTACTTACGGGTTATTATTCTTTTTAATACACTAGAAGCATCTAGAATTAGATGATACTAGGGAATTATTATCAACTTCTTAGAAATGTTAATGACACGGTGGTTATACAGGATGAGAGTGTGTGAAGTACTGGCTACATCCTGCTTTCAAATGATTCAGGAAAAAAAATGCATACATGTGGCGAACTAACTGCCAATTCTGAGTGATGGGATAGAGGTGTGTGCTATGCTTTTTCTTTCGAATTTTCTGCATGTGTGAAAAATTTGTAATAAAACTTTGGGGAACAAAACAAAATCTGGGCTCATTTCAGAAAAAATAAGAAAATACAGTCAAATAAGGAAGCGGTTTTTAAGTGTGTTTTCCTTCCCTAGGAGAAAAATCACTTTTAAAATAATGTTTTATGTATATAATGCCAGACACTCATTTTCTAAAAACGAATGGTGTACAATGTGCCCTGTTGTTCAGACGACTTCTTTTATATCACAATGTGCTAAAACCCTTTCAAATCAATAGGTTATTTCTGGAACATCATTTTCAATAGCCTCATAACATTTTATTATACGGCTATTAAAGCCGTTCTGACCATTGTCCAGGATTCTTTTTACCTTAAAGTCAGGCTGAGGGAAAGGATACAGCAGCCACTATCGCTTGCACCATTAGACGTCAGAGTCTGTGGTGCCAATTTCTAGCAAGTGTTAAGTGAGTTTCAGAAACAATTGGTTTTGACCCTGGCTGTTAACATAACCAAGGTTTGGGGAAGTCGTCACTTCAGGAGGACACTGTACAAGAGGTTCACTGCTCTGCAACTGGGTTTGTGCCTCTAGGCTTCGCTGCTAGAGGGTAGAGCTGGGGTTTCCAGCTCCACCCAAACCTAGTGAGTGTGGATCTGCCTGGTGCCAGACCCGTCAGGACATTCACACACAGATTGTGAAGGTCTCTCAAGCTCTAACCATCTACTGTTCTCTTGGTAAAACCACAAGCACATTGAGATTTCATAATGAAATACATAAATCTTCAAGCATTTGTGTTGGTTTGCTTCTGGCCTCTGCTTGGAGAGACACATCTTCAGGATGAGGCCCCGTTTCCTTGGCAGTTGCGAGCCAATGCTTGCCTCCCCCAGTGAAAGCCAGAAAGAACCAGACACTCTGCCAGCTTTCAGGTATTGAGTGCAGATTAGCAAGGCGCTGGGGGAAAGAGCAGTTGGGCAGGTGGCCTGATTCACCCTGTAGGCGTGGGAGGTGGTGCTCCTGTGAAGACGTGGGAAGAGTTGCCATGCGGGTACCTGTCTTACCTCAGCTGAGCGAAATCAGGCCTGCAGACCACTGAACCCAGGTGATAACTCCGGCCACCGCCCTGGGCAGACTCCACAGAACACAGACTGCACTGCTGCTTAGTCAGGGAAGGCCTGGAAAGGAAAATGGGCCCAGGGTGCATAGTAGGAAATGAATCCCAAGAGATGGCTTTGAGGATTTGGAGATTAGTATTTCCAAGATGGTGACTGTGCTTACAGCAGACCAAGGATTAAACATGAGCCCAGGGAAAGAGGAGGCCCGAGGAAGCTCAGAGGTGCACGGCAGTGGGAAATTGCCTTTTCCTTCTTGGACAGACTTCAATCTGTCCAGTCTAAATCCAGAAGCACTCACACCTATCTTCCTTTACTTTACTTCCTTTTTTCTGTTGATAAGACTATACTGTTTACTTTTTTAAAAAATCTACTCAACTGGCTCGGCGCCCGTGGCTCAATCGGCTAAGGCTCCAGCCACATACACCTAAGGTGGCGGGTTCGAATCCCCAGCCCGAGCTGCCAAACAACAATGATGGCTGCAACCAAAAAAAAAAAAAAAAAATGGCCGGGCATTGTGGCGGGCGCCTGTGATCCCAGCTACTTGGGAGGCGGAGGCAGGAGACTCACTTGAGCCCAGGAGTTGGAGGTTGCTATGAGCTGTGATGCCATGGCACTCTACCCAGGGGGATAGCTTGAG